>QGMG01000466.1:0-27922 GCA_007825325.1 Lachnellula cervina | reverse complement strand
GATCAAGGTAGTTGGGGCGATGACTGGGATGGTAGTTGGGGGAGGAGGAGCAAGAGTAACGGTCGAGGGAGCGGCGGTCGCTGTTGACTGGACGGTTACCGGGACGGTTGAGTAGACGGTGCCGCCGCTTGAGGTGGCGGTCTTTTCGGAGGGCACGGTGACGATATCTGTAACTGGCACGCTTGTTGCGAGGGTGATGGCATTGTAGACTGTGGCTTTCGTGGTGGGAGGCTCGGCAGTCAAGGAGATTGTGTAGAGAGAAGTCACCTGTTTGTCAAGATTTTGGTCAGTACAATGGAGTCTAGAAGTTGAGATAAAAATGTTCCACGGGAGTTGAGATATTGTTTTTGAGGAGCAATTGACTCCCCAATTCCCCCGTGATGTACGACATAGGATATATGTCTCTGAAAAGGCGACTCACCTGAATAGTGTTTGTCTCGGTCGTAGTCAGAACAACGGTGCTGCCACTCGACACAGTTGTATAGACACTTTCAATACAGGTCGTTGTTGTTGAAACATCCGTAGTTTCGTATTCCGTAGCAAGTTGTGTGGTATATTCAACGATTGTGGTGGGTATTTTCGCAACGACCAGACTCGTCGATGTATAAATGACGGTCACCGGCGAGCCGGAGACGGTGGAAATAGTCGTAACTGGGCAATACGATGTGGAGGTGGAGTACACGAAGCTTTCGATGTTTGTCGTTTCTGGAGCAAGTGTGGTGCTGAGGATTATGTTAGCCAGAATCGCGTCACGAATTTGAAAACGTACTAAGATTCAACCTCTGTGGGGACAGCGGTGACGATCAAGCTTGTCGAGGTGTATGTATTGGTTACCACTTGTCCGGATATAGTTTCAATCTCTGTGACCGGACATAGGCTGGTGGATGTGGAGTAAGAGATTGCGGTGGTATTTATAGTCGAAGGGGGTAATGTGGTGCTATGAAGCGTTAGTTAAGGTTTATTTAGAAAGTGTAAAGATAGCATACTAAGATTCAACCTTTGTAGGAAGCGCGGTCACGATCAAGCTGGTCGAGGTGTATGTGTTAGTCACCACTTGTCCAGACACAGTTTTAATCTCAGTGACGGGACATAGGCTGGTGGATGTGGAGTAAGAGATTGCGGTGGTATCTATAGTCGAAGGGGGCAGTGTAGTGCTATGAAGCGTTAGTTAAGGTTCATTATCGAAAGTCTGAAATATCATACTAAGATTCAACTTTTGTGGGAAGCGCGGTCACGATCAAGCTGGTCGAGGTGTATGTCTTGGTCACCAATTCTCCAGATATAGTTTCTACCTCTGTGGTGGGACACAAGCTTGTCGAGGTGTAGTAAGAAATCGCGGTAGTATTCGTAGTTGAAGGGGGAAGTGTAGTGCTATAGTGCATTAGCTGGAAGTTCATTTTCCAAGGTGGGAGAAGAACTTACTATGATTGAATTTTGGTTGGGACTTCAGTGACGATGAGGCTGGTGCTCGTATAGGTCAAAGTAACGACTCCTCCTGACACCGTCTTGGTCTCCGTAATAGGGCAAAGGGAAGTTGAAGTGGTGTAAACAACGTCTGTGGCACTAGTCGTCACATCTGGCAGGGTGGTGCTATGCCCTATTAGCTAGATTCTGCTGTGAAGAGGAAAGGGATAGCTTACGCTACCTCGATAGTAGTAGGGATGACCGTCTCTACAACTGAAGTCGTCGTATAGGTTTTCGTATATGTAGAGCCCGATTCAGTACTAAGAATAAGTCAGCTCGGATGTTCTTGTGGATAACGTGAATAGAGATAGTAACGCACCTCGTTTCCGTGACAGGGCACACAGTCGTGTAAGTTATAGCAACTTCAGTTGTGGTGTAAGCATCTTCAGACGAGTAGTTGCGTGCAACGATATCTTCAGCGAAGGCAGCCGTGGCCAGTGCTAATAGAGTGAAAGATGTCTTCATGTTGACGTCTATGTGGCTCAAAAACGACAAGAAGCGAATGATGTTAAATTGATTGCACTCTTGAGAAAACGAGGGTCTTAAGTAACCTTAGCGAAGGAGTTACTTGCTCAAAGGAGGCTGGAGTAGGATGATTTCAAGAGAGGTTGGTTTGTGAGTATGTGTGAACAAAGAAAGGAGTCAAACTGCGGGAAACCTAGTTTCTTAAGAGTCAAGATGAAATAACTCACCTTATTGGGGACACAAACAGCGGCACTGAATATGGCAGCGTTTTAAAGTGCCACTCGGCTTGATTTCAAAATCAATGCCGCTTTCTCTGTCCAAGAGTTCAAATACCTAGTCTTGCCTATGCGAGGTGCACACATGGCTCACCTCCATTTCTCCTCTAATACGAGCCAAGGGTGCGTGGCCAGAGCAACATAATGTTGCTCATGGTTGGCGATCATGGCCACCGATTTTCTGACGTTGACAGCATAAACGAATTGAAGGCCTCCTTCCCAGTGGCTGGTTGCTCTAGCATCGCTTGCATGATATGCGACGTTGTGGCACGAGCAATCTGATTGTGGAGCATTCGTTGGCGTTCGTTGAGGGGGGCAACGGGGCACAGGCACAAAAAGCCCCTGCAAATCCCTATCAAGCCATGTGTGGCCGGAAATAATCCCTGTCAATGATGTCCGTTTGGCGGGGCTGGGTTGGGGTCCTGTCCTGTTCCTGTTCCTGGAAAACCAGGAAACCAACATTCGCATGACATGGAACAGACCTTTTCGATCAATACTGCAAAAGGGCGAGCTTCAATTCCCACTGATTGGGTTTCCCAGAGGAATGAATGCTAAACTTCATTCATATGTGCTGCAAAACCTGCAGATCAAAAATATACTTTGCTATTGGCCCTGCGAAAAAGACCAGCCGTTGTGTTCTTCAACTAATCCGCGGGGCCAGTTACTTCCGGAGCATTAACGGAATGGTCCATCTGTTAACGAGTGAAGCTTGGTTCCTCGAAAATCTTGTTTTCCGCCTCCAAGTAGTAGAGTAACGAGGCGGGGCATCCCTTGCAAAAACTACCAACAATCGAGACCGGACGACTCAGAGTTGCAGATACGCAAATTCAGCGAATATAGGTATATTTGATACAAGGATAATGATAATATGCGCAGAAATATTCGATTTGCGCTGTTCAACTATTGGGGGGCAGGTCCGCAATGACGAGGTTGGTCAAACAATCGTTGCTGTACACCATGCATAGTTTCCAAATGCAAGGCTGGCACAAAAAGCAAATACGGAGAATAGTGATAAAGAGACGGAAATTTGAAGCAACACTCACACCACAAAGAGTTAAGACATTTCGCTTAAGAAGTGATCTTGAACATCTTGGGGATTTTGAAGGTTATTGATCCTTACTCCGTAAGTTGGGGAAGTAACTGTCGGAGCCTTTCTGCGGCACCCCATCCCCCATCCAGCCTCTTGAACATCCTTGTACGTTGATCATCATT
Organism: Lachnellula cervina; assembly: GCA_007825325.1. NCBI lineage: Eukaryota > Fungi > Ascomycota > Leotiomycetes > Helotiales > Lachnaceae > Lachnellula > Lachnellula cervina. Next base: position 24,506 of record QGMG01000466.1, on the reverse strand, counting down.
GACAAGGGTGGATCGTGGAGACGAGAATAGAAATCTCGTCTGGGGTACCGCAATCTTGAGGATGACTTCATGCAAAATATGCTTTATCGAGGCAATCGCAAGCGCGTAATGGCCGTAAATTGGAAGCAAACTTGCCTATTCCGTACATAATTGCTGCGAAGACGATCATGAACAAAAGCCGGGGCTGAAAAGTAAAGGCTAGTGGAATGCCGTACGACCATAATCACGGGAGGATCTATGCCTTAGGTTGGTGTGGGGGAGTTAAGAGCTGTAAGCCATTTGTTTTGACCGTATGCTGCAGTAATATCTGACAGTCATACATTCGCAGTACTACCTCGAGTTGGCTGTCATGCGTCCTTGCTATTGGGAATGATGAGGAGTTCCCGCCATTCTGTCTCCGTACTCCCACAGTGCCACCCACACTGTGATGTGGAAATGCTGAATTCCGTGCCTCATTTTCGATCCGCACCTCGTAACTCAAATGTTACATTAGGAAAGCCTTCGGAACATCCACCTCACACAATGATCCAATAGTTCTTGGACGAGCGAAAATGTATATTCGACCTTGATGATCCGGTATAGATTTCACACCGGAACTTGATGCTGCTTCAGTCATCATCCTCGTCGGTTCCACTGTCCCAGCCTTCCTCGTAAGCTTCCGCTATCTCCCCAAGAGAATTGCTCAGAGCCTCACGCTCATCAACGCTTATTGCCCTGTTGACGATATTCTGAAGGCTTTTCACCCTCAAAGCAACCGAAGTATCCGTCGACAAAGATGTGCTTACTGCTAGCGATGGCGGAGTCGTGCCAACTTGAGAGAATATATGCGGGAAGCTATCGAGCAGGGGAAAAGACACGGGGATTTTCGTCCTGTGGTACCAGTGTAAGCAGGAGTCATTCAAAGCCAATTCAACTGTGAACAAATAACTGAATCTCGAGAGTTGAACAGTAATACAGTAGATCAATAAGGCAGGCTATAATTTCCGGGTTGTTTTTTGTAGGATAGGGCAGTGCACTAACCTTTGAATGATTGGAAGACCAGCCGCTCGACGCCGCGCGCGCTCGTGTCCCTCATCTTCTCCAATACACTGTGTTTGTTGCTGATCATGATTCTCCCGAGAGTTCTCAACTTGGCCAAAAACATGAGGCTTGCGGGAGCGGCGAGTTCGGGATTGCTCGCCAGTTTCCATAGAGAAGAAATCCATGTCGAAAGTCTTGGGCTCATCCTCCTGATTCAAAATTGAATCATTGACATGGCCGTTTCCGAGCGGAACTCTTGAGTCCCCCATTTGCCCAACTCCTCCCACAACCCGTGAATGACCATCTCCATTGATGGCTAATTCTTGGTCGATAGTCATCCGAAGCCTCGTGATTGTCTGGTTCCCATTCACATTGACCGCGTTTGAAAGCTGATCAAATGTTTGCCGAGCACTGCTTTGAATTTTCAATCGAGAAGGCAGAGACATGCTCTCCATAGCCGTGGACAAAAGTCCAGATATCTGCCATGGCGAGTGTATATCCAAGGTGACGTATGAGGGCAGAGAACTTGAAGGGGTGGTCATAGGAACAAACAGAGAGGCTTGTGGTGCTATTTCCGAGATCGACCTAGCTGTGTTTGAGAGCTTCAAGAATCGTTTCTCCTATTGACAGTTAGTAGCAGCATTGAAGCCAAGGGTAAGAAAAGTTCGCACTCGTGGAATGGTTTTGATGCTGTCTTCTAGTCCCCAGAAGAGGACAGATGTCTTCCCATACTCATCCCGAATTCGATCCAGATATCGTGCTGCAAAGCCTCCCCAGGCATCATCAATTCCGGCCATCAGCTGAATGCCTTGCATTTGATCCGCTTCTTCAGCGAAATATCTAAGATCTCGATCTAAAAGATCATGTTCTTTGTCTAATGAGTTGAACAGCTCTTCGCCAAGGTTCCAATTCTCGAAGGGCATGAGGGTAGAATTGAGCTCAAACTCATTCAGCTGAACTATAGACCTAGGGTGGAAGTAGACTCGATTGAAATCCGACCAATACTTTACCGATTCGGAAGTGAGTTGTGGAGGAGCCACCCCCTCCTCGAGGCTTTTCTGGTACTCATTCTGCTGGATTGCTGTCTGTCGTTGAACCACTGTTGGCCCATTCCTGAGTTTACAAGTTAGAATCATTGAGACGGTGAGATAGCGAGCGCTTTTTACCATAATCCCTGGGGGGCGGCTGGTTCGTCTACTTCATAAAGTGCGTTGATCTTTCTCATGGAGCCAAACCCTCCCTTGAGATCGTAGATGAGGGTCCGTGGTGTGAAGGTCTCTGTACCATCGGCACCAATTCCCGGTCGAAAATGAATGTCATGGTCAACCAGAGTATCTTGATCCGGAGAATATGTAAAATATGATTCCTGATTTTGGATTAGTCACGACAGCAAAATGGAGAAAAGGCTGACTCCTTACCTGAGTATTCCAGAAATGAGTAGCAAGATAGTTGCTCCTCTGCCCCAGTTGGAGGGTTATTATTTCATGCATGGCCGATACTCTGCAGTTCGCAAGGTCACACAAGTGTTGTTTGAGAAGGCAGATATCTCATCAGACGCTCAAACCAAACCCCTGTCAGAAGTTCCGAACTCCTTGACTACGCGATCCCATTTATGCACTACCGTATAAATTAGGATAGTGCCCCTAGGGCTCTACCTTAGGCAGTACTGGAATATAATGTGCCAGGCCGCGTGGGGCATTAAAAGTCAACTATCTCTTTCTCTTTCTTCTCAAGTCGTCTTATATAAAAAATCACACTCCGATTGAGCAAAAGAGATGTCTGCTTTCTAAGTTTGGTCTCGTGATGAGAGGCAAGACGCTAGCCTTGCGCCATCACGAAAGAAGGATAGAACGGAAGCTTATCTGATCGGATCTTGATTCAGACACAGACACCCTACTCCGTACAAGTACATACCTCCCTTCTGCATGTCAAGAAAAAATACCTTCACAAAACAGCACAACAACTATAGCTAAGACCTTGTCAAAATGACCTTTCGACAGGAACTCAATTCCTGGTGGTCTCCCAAGGCTTTAACTACATTTCCGGTGCCGGAAGTTGGTGAGAAGGCTCCTGCTTCGGCAAAGTTACCACTGCCCAACCCAAATGGGAAGCCTACGGTTATAGCGTTCCTTCGTCACTGCGGATGCCCTTGTATGTACTAACGGAGATTCCTCTCGCCCTCGAATTTCCTGCTTACCTTCGTTGTCACAGTTGCCGAGAAAACCTTTCAAGAGCTACGCAAATTGGCAGGAAAGCATCCAGAAATCAACTTTGTCGCCGTCTCTCATTCTGACGAAGAAGCGACTGAAAAATGGGTCATTTCAGTCGGTGGCGAATGGGATGTTCATGTTGTAGTCGATGCAGAAAGAGAACTCTACGCGCAATGGGGATTAGGGGTTGCAAGCACCTGGCATGTGCTCAATCCTTGGTCGATGTATTCTGTCTATCAGCTCGGGAAGAAAGAAAACATATGGAACCTGCCTACAGAAAGCGGCAGTCGCTGGCAAACATCTGGGAGCTTCGCCGTTGATGGAGAGGGAGCTGTCAGATGGACTGGAGTCGCGAAAGCTGCTGATGATATCCCTGATTTTCGGGATGCGCTCAAGGCGTTGGGGACTGAGGTATGAGGTTCTTGCAAAGCATCGGGTATGTACAGAGGAGTTCTGGGGCCAGACCAAGGGCTGTCAAGTCTGCACATGGGCTTGGGTTTGAGCTGTAGGTTATGTATTGTATTCTGCTACTATTATTCAAACTGATATCAGAGCTCGCGGTGTGGTTGAAGCAAAGTCTATTCATTACCTCACCTCAAACATTGAGTATTGTAATAACCCTCCGTGTCAGCTGCATTTTTGCCTACCGGTACTGACCATTCGATTTTGACTTGTATCTGAGCATCGAAAGGTGTACAAGCTCACCTCCTAGACTCAAAAACCGCCAACTTCACCATCATACGGGGTTTCCCTTAAAACACTCGACACTATCACGGCCAAAGATCTCGCATGCAACAGATCAACAGGTGGCGACGAGACAGCCCCAAGCTACATCTGCTTTCACAACCATACAGGATTGAAAGCGTAAATGCTAACGGGAGGCTTCTTCATTTCAGAATCATTAGTAAAGGTGACAGTTTCTTTTTCGATGCGATTAAAACTTCCTTCCAGTTGTGAAATTTGTGCAAATAATTATCTCCCTCAAAAGTGATGAGAGGACTCCAGAATGTTTGCAGCAGCTGGACGAAATGTGTTACATGCTTCCGTTAATTTCATTACTCCGTCAGTTTGTGCAGTCTTTTACTCTCATCGTTCCTTCCCGTTCAAGCCAGAGGGCATTGTTGCAGTTCCCTCTCTCCGGCCCTCTCTTTCCCTTCACCCATATTTACCTACATTTCGCATTGCGCTCAATCGATCTCAGGGAACTAGCCCTATCCTTGAGTGTTCGAAGAAACCGAGATAGCCCTGATGGATGCTAAGTCGGCTGGTAAGCCGTCAAACACGAGTATTGAAGCAATCTCGCAGCCGGTGTCGAAGCCCAACAAGAATGGCCCGGAAGATCGCTTTCAAGTAAACCAAGACGTGCTTTATGATCGCGAATTCGGTGGCGATACGTATGTCTCGGCTCATCTCCAACGTCTCCAGGTGAGCAGGTTTCTTTGTGTTTTCCATTTTGAAACAGTTATGGGAACATACTTTGAGGCTGTTCTTCCCATGTTTTCGAAATCCTAAGGACTAATCTGTTAGGGCAGCACGGATGCTTCACTGATAAAAACATACATAAGGAAGACACTCCACATGTCACCTTCGCTGGTAAGTTCTGCCCTTAGAATGCGAGTTTTAGGCGTGTTTCAAGAGCCTGGCTCTCTACCCTGGGAAAGTTCGAGGAAAGACTACTAATTCATTCAAAAGCTATTACATTTACGTTTCACCCATCGAACTCTTCGCAGCATCGATTCACGTCTGCCATCATTACCATCTCTGCCAAATCCCAGACGGGCATGCCGATTCGATTTCTCAAGTTTGCCCCTCACTTAGCATTTGGTCGAATCAGTTCAGCCACTTTAAAATGGAACTTCAAACTCGGTGCGACTGTTGGCCTTTCACAGGGACCTGCCCAAGCTACTCTAGACCCATCAGTAGGGTATGAGAAAAATACGGTGGTGGGAACGATGATGCACATGTGAGTCCAAGCTAGACAGCTGCCCCCTCCCTTTCCAGAACGGTGGAGAAGCTCTAGCAGTAGCAGAGCTCTTCTCCTCTTCACCCGTCTGGGGCGACCATTTGCTAAGAATGGACACAGTCAGGGTTCAACGCGGTCTACTTCTCCGGAAGCCGGACTGACCATGCCAATGGGTTATAACCTACCGCCCTTATTACCTGATACAAAATTGGTTTGGTCTCTAGAGGAAAATTCGCAGCAAGAAAGCGGCATACCACGAGAATTTACATTCATATTTCTGATGGAAAGAGTTCGACCGACTCGTAATGTACGCACTACCGGTAGCAGTTGTCGCACAGTCATACCTTCACGTCCAATCCGTTCCCGGGTGAGCTTATTCTCATACAAAAAAGCAATTTTCCTCCATGGGAGCCAAGAGCATAGGAGCTGTCTCGGGAGCTTGCATATCTCCTATAGTGTTTAACGGCTTGATGTGCCAGGTGGCGTGAGACATTAAAAGACGATAAGGCCTAAAACACTATAGGAAATATAGAAGCTCCCGAGACAGCTCCAACGCTCCTGGGCTCTATCCCAAAACCCAGCTTTCTGTGCTAATACGTCGGTTAGTCCCAAACTCTTTCCGAGACCTCTACCGTATCAACATTAGTCGACAAAGATTCAGATGCTAAGAAACCCACTCCTTCTACGCTCTCTGCTGCTACGAAAGAAGACACGCCGCTCCAACACTTTATCCAGAAGTTCCATAAGAAAGAAACATCACGAGCTGCCCACCCACGTCGTTTATACCAGAAGAAAAGCACCGGGGGCCTTATAGTGATATCGGCAAGTCTCAATTGACGTTGCAGATCCTGGATGAACAAATGCTAGATGGTGCTTCGGTCGAGCCACCAAAATATCCTGCTCTCAGCATTGCAGACCTTCCATGCGAGACTCTCCCAGGATCAGACCAAACAGCTTTTGTTGATGCCCAACAGAGTGTCTTTGAATATGGGGCCCGGGTTGCTGGACCCCCCAATCAAAAAGTCCTTTCAAGTTCTCCGGATTCAACGACAGACAACTCTCGGATCAACGTTGAAAAATTTCCCGATTTATATCCAATCGTAGAAGACTCCGCCAACCTTGATGGTGTCTTTGACAGCTTCCAGGAAGAAACCGAGGCTTATTATAAAGGGGATATGTACGCCAGTAAGAATGCTCTTGACCTCGACTATGATATAGTATTTACGCCAATTCATTTCATGTTGTCGATAGAGCCGCAAATCAGCGACTGTGCCGACCACAAATTTCATGGCCATTCTATCGTAATCGACTCTTTTCTTTTCCCCCTCATTTAGAGCGATACGATTCCCGAGAAGTGTTCCATTTTCTCGTCTCATGTTTTACGTGGAACACAGAGTGCTGATTATTTATAGGTAGGAGCAACTGTGGAAGGAGAGGTTGGTCAGAAATTTGACACGGACGCACTCGCAGGTGAGCAGGAGGACGTCATGGTCAACGGTTTGTTCAATTTTGCAAAACTTTCTAGCTTTGAGGAAATGGTTGAACTTCCAGGGACTTCGGTTACCTCGGTGGTAAGTTGAGATTGAAATTATCGGATTGAAGATGGACGGGGGCTGATCAGAAACAGGAACCAACATTATCATGAGCCGGCAATTGTCAATGAGTACGATGTCATTATCAAACTCATCGGCCCGGGGATGCACGTATAAAAAAGCCTTGCAGGATTCTGCCGACATAGGAGGGGTTTTGCGCCATGAGATTGGGATCTGAAAAGGGGTACCGGATGGTTTACAATGAGAAAAGTTATTCTTTAGATTCAAATTGACAGAGGTTGTGGAATCAACCTTGAGACACCACTCTCCTTATTCTCTCCATAGTATGGCCTTTCCTGTTAATAATACTTTAGAGGCGGATCCCCTAATGTGAGATTTTGAGAAGGTCACCTCGCAGTTACGCACCTGTATTTTGCCTCCGAATTCTCTTGTACCATTAATCGTCTCTCCTAAAGAATTACTCTCGCCAAACTACACAACTATCCGCATACAAAAGACTTCTCTAATCATGTCTACATAATCATGTCTACAAGTCCCACTCACATGACAAGCCAGAACTCCTATTCTATGCTGCAATATTGCAAGCGACTCATCCCCCCCGATACTCGTAGATTTGACGAAAGTAAAGTCACAACCACAGACATCACTCAAACTCAGACTAGACAAGAACCATACAAGTAACATCTTTTATTAAATGTTCGTTCTCCCCTGGACTAAACAGACTGCATATCCATATCTAGGAAGTTAAGCCATATCATGACCCAAAGAGGTTAACGTAACGCCAGCAATGGTCTATCTTTCGCCCATATCATATCATACCACCATCTCATCTATAATTTCCTTTCTTCGGTGCCCGCCACCACAAATACAAAACAAGCCTTACGCAAACAAAGAGGCCCGTCCCAAGCAGCAGGAGATCGAGCGGGAGGAAGACAGCCGCAAGGAGGAAGCCCAAGCCCGCTTTGCGGACTTGGGAGAGCGTTGCGTCTGAGAGCCCTCCTGCACTTTCTCGTTTGTGCGTCTTCTTCTGCTTGGAAGCTGGGTAATCGGAGTCGGAGGTGGGAATGCGGGTGGGATCCTCATCTGGTCATTGGAAAGAGAACCCGCCGGGGAATCCCTGTGGAGCCCCTCTGCGTCCTCCACCACCACCGGGCATTCCTCCGCCAAAACTGTGGAATCCTCCTCCTCCTCCACGTCCACCGCCCATTCCGCCTCCACCTCCTCCCATCTGTGCGCCAAACATTTGCATCAGGATCTCAGGGTCGATGTTCATTCCACCGCCACCCATGCCGCCGCCTCCGAAGCCTTCGCTTGGATCTATTAAGTCTTCGCCACTGTCGTAGCGTGCTCGTTTCCTGTCTAATTGTTAGTAACTGGCGATTGATGCGAGGAAAACCAGCGGTAACATACTCGGAATCACTCAATGTCTCATACGCCTCCCCAATATCCTTAAATCGGTTGGCCGCATCCTCATCATCAGGATTCTTATCTGGATGATGTATAATAGCCGCCTTGCGATACGCCTTCTTGATCTGGTTATCATCCGCATCCTTCTCCACCCCAAGAATCTTATAGTAGTCCTTTCGCTTGCTCTTTTTGAGCTCCAGCTCAGCCTTGCGCACTTCCTTGGCAATACCTGCATCTTGTGGGTCTTGCTCTTGCAATTCCTTGAGTTCGCGGACTGCGGATTCCCAGTCACCTGATTGGCCGAGCGCGTTGGCTTTGGTTTTCTTGGCTTTGGTGTAGGAGGGCTCGAGCTTGAGGGCTTGCTCGCAGTCTGCGATGGCGCCTTTGTAATCTTTGAGTTGGATGCGGCATAAAGCGCGGTTTTGAAGGAGCTTGGAGTTTGTGCCACGGTTTAAAGGGTCGACTTCCAGTGCTTCAGTGTACTTGTCTACTGCTGATATCCAACGCCCAGATTTGTAGTTAGCATTCCCGTCAGCCTTCATACGATCTAGCTTTTGCACCATTCGAAGATACTTGACTGCGTCTCGGTAATCGGGGTCGCAGTTCAGGGCTTGGCGGAAATGCTGGATGGCTTTGTCGTTTTCTCCTTGAGCGTAGAGTGCTCGGCCTCGTAAGACCAATGCCTCGGGATCCTTGTTGTTACTTCGTAGTAGGGACATGGCGATATTCTGAGCATCACCTAACGCATTTACATTTCCCATCTTCAAATACGCTTCTCCTCTCATAAGTTGCCACTTCCTAGGCTTAGGAGCACCAACCCCAAGTAATTTGTCAGCCTGATCAAGAGCATGCAAAGCCATAGAACCAGTTGTGCCATTCTTCAATGCATCTTCCGCAACCTCAATATGTGAAATCATTGCCTTGGCAGAAGCGGTATCCTTGGCAGAAGGAGGAGGCTGAATTCGACCGTATGTGTTGAGAGCATCCTGGGGCCGGCCTAAGCTGGTGTATATGCGTGCTAACCGGAGGAGGATCTTGGGGTTCTGGGGGTCGAGTTCATCTGCACGCGTGGCATCTTCTAGAGCATTAGCATATTGGCCAGCTGAAATATATGCGGCGGCACGGTTGTTGAGATATGTTGCCGATGAAGGTTGTGCTTCGACAGCTATAGAAAACATGTCAGAAATTGCTCTCGTGTTGGGTTTTAGGAGTCCATACCTTTGGTGTATTCCTCAATAGCTTTCTTGTACTCCTTCGCCTTGTAATGCTTGTTGCCCGCATTCTTGAATGCTTCAGCCTCCTCTGGTGTTGGAGCAGCGGGGGCTACAGGACTGCTAGGGTTTGACTTGTGAGGGGGAGGGGCGGGGCCTTCTTCCTTCGCACTGCCGTTTGCACTGTTTGTCTTTGGCGTATCGAAAGAGCCCGGCACTTTTGCTTGAGCTTGAGGTTGAGGTGGGGGAGAGACGGGTGCCCCGGCTGGCGGTTCGCTGTCAATGTCCATGCGATCTGGGTCTGACATGGCGGACAGTGCAGAGAACCTGCGAAGCTGGTCGGGAGGAAGATTGAGGGGGTGGGTAGTGTTTGGGTCAAAGGGGTGACGTGGGGAATTGTTATTGGGACCAGATTTCTGAGAGGACCGGCTGTTTCGAAGGGATCCTTGCTCTGGTTTGTGACTTTCGTCTTTGGGCTTGCTGGATTTGCTCGAGGATGATTTCTTCAGCGGCGAACGTGCTCGGTGTGCGTGGGCGTGGGACTGGGGTTGGGATTGGGATTGGGATTCGTCTCCGCTGGTGGAACCTGACGTCTTCTTTGATTTTTTAGGAGACTTGGAGAAGAGTGGCATCGAGAAGAAGAAAACGGCGGCAGGACTTAGATGGGGATGGGATAAGTGCCCGTCGTGTGTGAATCCAACCCAGGTTCCCGCTGTTTAGTGAAGGAAATGGACGCTGTGGTTGGCTGGCACTTTGGCTGTGGCTCTGGCTTCACTCGGTCAGTCAATCCATGCACCCTGATGCTGATGCTGATGCTGCTGCTGATGCTGAGAGATCTGTCTGTAGATGGTACAGTATTACAGTATACAAAAGTCTGGTTTGGATGCTGATGGATTTGTGTACAAGGTAGAGAGAAGTCCGTTGGATGTTCGCTGTAGCCTTGAAAAGAGAGAGTGAGAGAGTGAGAGAGAGAGAGATCTGATTGCCTGCCCTGCGTCTGCTGCGCTGCGCGTCAATTAATTTTCTCTGATTTGCTCTGATTGCTCGGAATTTCTTTTTTTCTTTCAGTCGCTTCTCGAAGCTTCCATGAGATTTGCATCATCCGGGGAAGGAAATTGAGTGGGACTTCGAGCGGCGGACAATTGAATCTTTTCTACGGAATAAGAAAAAAGAATTAATTCATTTGGGTTGATACTATGAGTCTCTGATTTCTCAGTGAAAACATCTGCTGCCAGATAAACTGTGTGGAAAGAAGCCTTGTTCATTGCCATTCTCTACAGTACTGTACTGTACTGCCTATCACTCACCCTGGTCTATCGTGAAGTTATCACTGGACAGACGATGAGACTTCTCATCCAACGTTTCAACCTACCCACGCCATTTACAGACTCCGTAGAGATGATTAATTCGTACCAATTTGAACCTTCTACTATGGTGCGCATGTCACTTTTTCGACTGATAAGTTCGTGCGGGTATCAGAGGTTTCATGGTTTATGCGATTGGAAATATACTGTCTATCCGACAACGATGATTGTCTCTCACCTCGGGTCGGAATTGAACTTGCATATAAATATTGGTAAAATCAAATTATTCGGAGTTCCTAACTGAACGCCTATGAAGTCAATAATCATCAATTCCTACTCCTGGCCCTGGTTACCTTTCCAACTCCAGGCTATGCTATTCAAAACAATCCAACCACCAAGCACTAATTCAAGTACACGGGGACACCATACACACACACAGCGGCAGCATTCAAGTACCGCAAGTTACACGCCTCTTTCCCCTTCGCAACGGCCTCAACCAGCGACATCGCCCCCACCACCACCGGCCCTTCCTTCTTCTTCCCCTTTCCTTTCTTACTCTCACAACCTTCAAATAGGCCCCAGCTCTCCAAAGCAACCTTCGCAAATCTATCAATGTCCTTATCCGTAACATCCCACAGCGTAGCCACCAGAGCAGGAGAGCCAGCAAGCATATAATTGATCGGAGTGCCATACGGCTCGAACTCGCCGACTTCAGTAAGAGCACCACTGCTACAGCCCATGAGGAACGTGACAGCACATGTCTGGAGTTTCCGAATCTCTAGAGCCCGAATATATTGTGCTCCACTCCCATGACCAAAGTATAAGAATATATCCTTGCTCTCCAAACTCGTCTTGAATTCTGCTTCCGTAGGCTCCCGCTTTACGATACTGTCCCATTCAACTAGAGTCTGAAGGGCCCTCCCAAATGTTGCCTGCGTATTTTTGAGATCGCCGTCTGGGTTGAGAATGTAAGAGCCTTTCTCCCTCCTGGCATAACACCCCTCAGGGAGTTTGTCTGATAGAGAAGGTTGCGAGGCGATAATGCGATCTCGCAAGCAACTCAGTGATGGCAAACGAGAGACAGCTTGACCTTCCATACATGGAAGTGACTCCCATGGGAAGGAATGGAGAGTTTTGTCCAATATCAAGATTGTATGTCTTCCCTCGTCTGAGTCGCCAGATGCTCGAACTGCCTCATGGTAGCAGCGTAGAGCATCATGCGTTTCGATAACAATGGAGTCAAAGTCGATTTCGGCGTATGCATTGAGTTCACCATGGAATTGTAGAACGTCAATGACGAAGTATAGCAAATCGGTGAGCGGTTCCGAGAAGTCACAGTATTCGTCCGACGCATCTCCTAGGCCAATGAACAGATCTAAGATTCGGGAATCCAGAGTGATGCGAGGACTTGCATTCTTCTTCTTGGTCTTCTGTCGGCGTGATGGGAGGTGCTTATCGAGGATATTGTGAAAGGACTTTTGGAAACGTGCTAGCAATTCCGGCCGTCTGGCGTGTTGAGAAAATATGCCTGTAAAACCTCCTAACCAAACCTTTTCGATATTCTCAAGGAGATCTTTCAGGCGTGCATCTAATGCTTCCCTCTCCTCCCACCATGCCGTCTTAGCTTCTTTTTCGGTCATGTCGCGCGCATCATGTGAGCTTTCATTTGCTAGCTCGATGATTTCTTGAAGTTCGGATTGACCTTGCTCGAAACCGAAGACTTCTTCATCCGCATCCATAGAATTGTGTCGTCCCAATGGCAGTCGAAGAACGAAGGGGCTGTGGCCTGCCTGTAGTTTGGTAATCGAGAGCTCGTTGCGACTGTCACTCAGGGAAATCGATACTGCCATCCATGATTTTGGTATAATATCGATGTAATCTCTTTGGAATCTAGATAGATCATGTGGTAGCCCAAGACTAGATCTTCTTGGATCAGCTGAAGTTATGTTTGGCCAGCACGAATCATCTAGCTTGAAGGCCGCTGAAGAATCCGTATGTATAGCTTTGTGCTCACGACGAAGTGCAAGATTTCTTGCTGTTTCTGCTGAACATTAGTTAAAACCCCCAAAGTTGTCAATCCAAGGCATACCAATAGTGCAACTAGCAAAACCGGGATGAGTAGTAGATCTCCCCTTTACGTGACCAGCGGCAGAAAGCAGAATGGAAACACTATTGAGGATAGCAGATATTCGGTGGATAAGACCAATAGGAGCGACACAAAGAGCAACAGAATGTGCTTCAATGAGATGCTCTTGAGCTTGGCGTAGTCGGTCGAAGAAGCTATCAGGGGCTGGGCTTTTCGACCTATTTCTGTCCTTGACATTTCTGGTTATCTGTGATTTCTTGGGCGGTGATGATCGAGTGACGGATAGCCTGTCTCCGATCTTCTCGCTTTTAGAAGGACCCATGACAGAAGGGAAAGATATGGTCGAGTCCTGTAAGACTGAATACACTGGGTCCGCGGTCATCTGTTCCATGCTCTGAAGCAGCAACTGCTTTGCGATCGCAAGCCCATGATCTACCGCCTCCAATTGAGCATTCGGGGCGGCACCAAGTCCGTTCAGAAGGGCAAGGGATTCAACAAGCTTCTTGACTTCCATCAGAGCCCGAGCTTTCTGACGAAGCACCATACCTCTGAGGGATATGAGCTGATTGCACTCGTCGGAAATAGATGGAGTTGGCTCCACCGGAGACTTGACGCGGGCGACAACTTTGCTTTTTGTAACGGCTTTCGGACGAGCTAGAGCCTTTCGTTTCGCCGGTGCCTTTGGCTTGGAAAGTACAAGTTGAGACATTTTGGTTTCGAGGCCATCGACTAGATTTGAGATCTTGTCCAGTGTGTCGATGTGGTCCACACTGACCAGACGATCCAGAACTTCTTCTGCTGCTTCATATGCGACGATCTCAGCATCTCGGTCCCCCAGCAGCCCATGCATGTTGCCGAAATGATACGCCAGCATAACTGAATCCAGACCTTTTTCGGGCAGGGAAAGCTGCTGAGACTCTGCGAGCAATTCCGACCCCTTCTCAAGATCTCCAGCCTTGAGTAATGTGTTCCCCTTTAGTGCTGCTCCCATGGCTTGGCGAGCCTCAGCACCAACCTGTTTCATGAGTTGATACCCTTGGTCTACATAGTAGAGTGACTCTTGGAACATGCCGTGATGCGCATACACCACAGCGAGATGGTTAAGGCTCCGAAAGAATGGTGTAACCAATGCCCAAAAGCTAGATCCGGTGACTGGATCAGTCACGGGAGCAGCATTTATTGTCGAAGTCGACATATTCATCTGAGAGAATTCATCGGCTAACCTCTCCGTTTCAGACTTCCGGGCATTGTTTGCGGCGCTCTTCGAATGCAGATGTTTTTCGGTGTTTGCCCATGCTCGTCGTAGCAGTCTAACGCTTTGTCTGGCAAGGTTGAGCGATATGTGAGCGGAGCCGCGTTCGAGTGCGAGCATAGAGTATATCGAATATGCATTAGACAATAGAAGGTTCTTAGTAGTCCTCTCTTCTAGTGTCAATACTGTATTCTTGCCAGATCTGAATTCGGTCTCTTCGGTATGTATTATTCGAGCGCGTGCAAGTTGATCCTCGCTAATTGTTTGTTAGACATTGTTCTTTTAAGCATAGAAGCAACACTTACCACTTTTCGAAATTGCCAATGGCTAGCAAATACTCGGAAGAAGAGAGGTGCAACTGCATCATCGCAGGCGAAGAAACTCCGTTTTGGTGACTGTAGTTTTCCGCTCTGTCCAGCGCTAGTCCTGCTTTGCCAGAATATCCAAGTTGAAGCCACTGGGATCCTAAGTTTGTGAAGCCAAAAATCAGGTCATCGGGGCTTGTATTGGCCCCCCGAAGCTCCATGAAATCAGCAATCATTCGCAGCACGGCTAATCGGAGGGCCTCCAGACCCTGCACCTGTAAGTAGTCTGCGATAGATTGAAGATGGCTTAAAAGATCAGGAATGTCCTCAATTTGACGTTCCAAGGTTTCCAAATCTCCACAAACATCTCTCATATCGGACCAAATAACCAAACTTCGTTTTAGGGCATCGACTGGTGGGAGACCCTTCATGAGTTCTATTGTTGAGATTGCCAAAGTTTGGAAATGAGGCAGATAATTCCGCAAAGCCTCATCTTTAGTTCCATCTACAATGCAAGTTGCGATGTCTTCAGCCCTGAGCTCGTCTTGCATAATCTGGGCGACTTCCTCCGGAAACGCCAAATCGTGATGTTGAATTTGAATCAGCACTCGGAGTCTGCGTACAGGGTAAAGAGACTTAGTATACAGGGAAAGCAGCGCTTCAAAAGTTTTAATTTGAAGATTCCAAGCCGCGGCAGTGTTACAACTTTGATCAGACAATAGGCGGGATTGGTGCTCTAGAAGCACTCCTTTTTCGTCATCTGTCCAAGAATCATCCACTAGTGGGGTATGCAAACTAGAATCCAGGTACTTAAGCTGGACCTTGAGCAGAGTTTGTACCGTTCGGGCAAGCATTGACGTCTCGTCGTCTTTATTCCAGGCTTTCCGGAGAGGTTGAGAAGCTGCATTTACTGCAACTGCAGACAGAACGCCATTCTTGACCATTTCATCCCGGAGATCGACAAGGATTTTAAACAGCTCATCGTAACGACCAACGATTTTGCAAATCCCGGCCATTCGTTCCAGCTTCGTCGAAAGCAACGCCCCCTTCTTTTCAAGCTGTGATCTCGTTCGAACACAATCTACTGATCGCCTCAAGACCCGAAGCTGTTGAGTCTCCTTAAAACCGTCCAGATTTCGGCGTTCATTGAGGAAGTAGGTGTAGTAAATATTGGATATTTTGACATGGTATGACTGGGTTGGTTTTTCGAGCAATTGACCCTCCATAGACGTCAGATCAAGTCGGTCCAGTAAAAATATACAATCCTGGAGCTTCGAGTCCAGTAGGTCCCATGTCAAATGCCCTTTACTAAGCAGCATCTTTAACACAAAAAGGGCAGAATCTATTGAGTGGAGCCCCGATTTCGCGATGAATTGCCGCCGTTGCTCGTGACGGACGATATCTTTTGTTGAAGAATTAACATCCAGAGGTTTCCCGAGATACCGCGAACATAATCTGGGGCATATGAATACCAGAGATTCGCACATTTGCCGCATACCATCACTTAACTTAGAATCTTGCTGGCTAGTCGGAGATGATGCAGCCAACACTGATATGGCAGCTCTCCTAGCAAAGGAAACTTCAGTCAGCAGGTCGTCTATTTCCGAGGATTCGCCCCTGAAAGGTCGTTCGAGCATCTCTAACAGAGTGAGGAGTAAATCCTCCTCATCATTCCGTGAGGGTCGTTTGAGAGTAAGGGCCGCTAATCTGGCAACGATGAAGCTCTGTTTCGCATCCGAATCAACCTTCTCGTCAAATAAGCCTTTCAGGTCTAAAGTCCAGTGGATCGCATCTTCAACCAAATTCGCCTCCTGAGCTAGAGAACTGAATGCTCTGGAAATGCCAGTCAGAACTGACCTACTTCCCCCGTTGCCTGCATCTACGCACTCTGAAAGCAGATGCTTCAGGTCTACAAAAGCCGCGGAAGCTATTTGGTAGGTCTCGCGTGCACCACCTGGGTTTCGGCGAGCAAAAGTAGAGAGACAGCGGAGAAACGGATCAAAAAACTCTGTTGCGTGATTGGCTTTATGGCCTGCAAGCTTCCACCATGAAATACGGTTATGTAAGGCCAAGGTTTGTAGTTGGAACGAGGCCTCGGGGGTTACGCTGAGTCTTGATTCGAGAGCCAGAGCATCATCCGAACTTGAAACGCTTGGACATAGTGACAGTAGGAGGTCGGAGAGTGAATGTAGCTGTCGAGCGATCTTGTCTTTTGATTTCGACTCCTTGGCAGCCAGTAGGAGTAAAGTCGTAGGTGAAGAAGGATGCAACGGGTCTAAAATAGGCAGGGCAGCTTTTACGTTTTTCTGTTTTCGAGACGAAGTCATAAGTCGTAGGATGTGTAGCTGAAATGAAATTACTAATCCGAGTTTCGTCCCGCTCAATTTTGTGTTTCCAAAATCCAAAAGCTCTGCCAGAGTCTGTGGCGCCGCCGTGACATTTGCCTTCGATGTTAATGTCCTCTTTGGTGCATCTTCCGTATGCAACCTCTTTTTCAAGATCCGTAACTCCTTTGTCGCCAAGTCGTCCAATCCAAGAGCTGTGAGTTTTCCAATCAAAACTGACATGCCATTCTCGAGTTGAAGGGGCGGTAGGTCAATTCCTGGTAATTTGGCAGCCTGCAATGCTCGGAGGCAAGCGAAAGCTAGACGGGCACATTCTGCGGTTGACCTATGTCCAGATGTTGTGATAGAAGCTGAAGATGAAGATCTGCTTGGCCTAGAAGATATGCTGGGCGAAGTCGATACTCTATTCAGCGATCTCGGTTGTAATGGGGATTGTGGTGCTGAATTCGAACGCATGAGCGGTCTTCGGGCTGTACCTTTAATGAGGTCCCGCGAGGATGCTTGCCGTCGTACTGAACTAGATGATGGGGCCTTTATTGCTTCGCTGAGAGACTTGAGTGTGGCATTGATAATTTCAGTGGCCAAAATAGACCTCTCTTTCGGCGACAATTGGTTGTCATCTTTAGATTCCGTCCTATTCTCCTTCTCTGCAAATGAAACCTTCCTGCCCCTAGTTTTCGCACCTGTTGGTTTTGTGGCCTTGGATGACAGCGCAGACTTCGATGGCTTCTTTGAATTTCCTGCCAAGGGTTTAGGTGCAATCGGGGTTTTCGGTAATAGAAGGTCGCTGAGTATTGTTGCTGTCGCGGGTGTGCATGTTGTTGTCGAGCTCACAGCGGCGCGTATCGAATCGGCCGTTTCCTGAAGTGATGCCATGATGATACAGATCACGGGAAGGTACTGTGCAATGTTATTGATTAGACATTATACAAAATTGGGCCAGAATGCAAAGATGTTGGTATTTGTTAGCATTTCGAAGTAAAGCTTACTGTAGAGCGTAGTGCGAAGTCAATAACTTGCATAGCAACCGCCCAGCAACCGGCTTCCACAATCACTGGACCGAAAGACGGAGCAAATAATTTGCGAAAGGAGAAGCGTGAGCGTCCCAATCACAATTATAAGTGCTACTCAAGAACACAACAATGAACAGACCAACGATACTTCGTAGAGCGCTTGTTGCGCCAAATACCATCCGCAGCGCCGTCGTCCCTTTTCCACGACTCTTTCAAACCGCAATACCTCGACAGTACGCAGCCTCACCTGGTGTCACGGATGGATCATTCTGGCGCAGTCTGATACCCAAGCCTCTGCGTGGGAGCTCTCCAACCTCTGCTATAAAGAAGAAGGTCAAATCGAAAGAATGGAACCCGGCGACCTTTTTCATCATCATCTTCCTGTTCATTGGATCCATGTCAATTCAAATGATTACGTTGCGGAACGAGTCTGCAACGTTCAATCGGAGGGCTGATGCAAAGATTGGCTTGTTGAAGGAAATCATTGAGAGAATAAAAAATGGAGAGGATGTTAATGTTGAGGGGTTATTGGGGACTGGGAATCCGCAGAGGGAGAAGGAATGGGAAGAAGGTATAGGCCGTTATATTATATTATTTGACTTGAGTAAGTTGCTAACGACTTGCAGTCCTGCAAGAAATTGAGGAGGAGGAAGCGGCATGGGAAGAATCACGAAAGAGAAACCCGAAACAAGAAGAGTCTACTTCATCTACCTTATCTGCCTTACAACCTGCGAATATACCCGCAAAGCCAGAAGAACCTTCGAAACCAACGAACAGTAGAGGTCCAACACGGTTTTACTAGAGCATCGGAATATGTAATGTATGATTTGTTTGACTATTCTATGATAGCATATCTCTGAACACTTTACTGTTGCTATGCTGTCCAGTTGAAAGATCCGAGGCTTCATTCTTCGTATGGGTAGATCCCGTACGTTTCAACTGATCAACAAGACCTGGAAGGACTTTATCAGTTCCCAATTCCACTCGAACGCCAGCTTCTCCTTGTTGGCTCATGGGCAGATTCTGAAAGAACGCATCTTCTCCTCTCACTCCACCAAGGTTCAAAATCCCAACAGGCATACCCCTTTCTTTTGCTCGCCTTGCAAGTCTCCAAGCAGAATACGTAGCAAGAGATGTACCCAGAACTAGAAGTCTGCCCGAACCATCGATGGCCTGCTCTGCTGCTTCCTTTATTTTGCTGGCTATGCTTTCTCCAAACATCACCACAGATGGTTTCAATATTCCCGCTGTGCTGGTGGGTATCCAGGCACCTTCTTGGTCGATTTCAACCTTCGTCTGCGTCCCATCACCGGCTATAGGTGGATTTGCCAGACAATGGGGACAAGCTGGATATCTGAACGTCGAATATGGAGCCCCAGGAAGATCCACGTCTCCGTCCGGATTTGTCTTCATTCCTTTCGCACGCCTTTCATCTGGGTTCTCTGTGTCCAATGCACCGGATGCAATTGCTTCAGCCAAGAAGGAAGCCCATGCTGGGTTGAGTCTCGCGAGTGACTCTTGGAAAGCCTCTCTTGGCAAGTCATTGTGGCAAGTCACACAGGTCAGAGCTCGCAGGTATCCGTGTAGCTCGAGGATTGGGAGATCTGGGTGAGCTGCGGAGTGGAAGGAGTCTACATTTTGTGTGATAACGTTGCGTACAAATCCCATATCCCCAAGGCTCTTGATGGCATAATGTGCTGCGTTTGGCTTTGCCTTGTGTAGATTGGTCCATCCTAAAAAACTTCGAGCCCAGTATCTTTTTCGTGCTTCGTGATTTGCTAGGAACTCATGGTAATAGATAGGGCGGTATGTCTTGTTCTGGCGATATGTCCCATTTGTGCCCCTGTAGTCTGCTAGTCCTGACGCGACTGATATGCCTGCTCCGGATAATATCACCGTCGACTGCGAATCGCCAGCAGCTCCTTCTCGTGCCAGTAAGGTTGGCGCAGGTGGGGCTGTGAGGAATCTCGACAGAGCCGCAATGGCGCCAGTGATTGTATTGGCATTGCGTGGGATGATACTGGGGGGAGGAAGGGGACCCGTGTACGGGATTCTCATAAGAGGGGTTCTCATTGAGAGAGAGGCATTGAGACTGGGGTGAAGAGGCGCCCAAAAGCCTAAAGGTATGAAAATAATACCGGTGGATGGTTTGAGGTTATCCGCGTCATTACTCGCCCACCCATGTAGTGGAATTAAGTACGGCAGTGGAGTGGAATAGTGGCGGAGTGGCGGAGTGACCAGTAAAGGCAGAGCGCTAATCGGGATTTCTTATTTTTACCGTATGATTCAGGGCCACAGCCAAGCCTGTACTCGTACCTTTTTTCTCCGTAGTCTGACGCCTCGGCTTGCGTTGCGCTTTTTCTTACCAAGTCCAAGTGTCGAATGTCCGTATTCAAGATCCTAGATGCCAACGTATTTATTTTGTTTGAGACTTTGATGCCCTTTCCCATAGACACGCGTCGTGAGTCGCGGTTTGACCTGTAAGAGGTCTGACCCCGCCACCTATTCACCATTTATGCCTATGCCTATGCCTACTCGTATGCCTCTTCTCTCCTCCAACCGGGCACGCTCGTTAAGGCTTGTCACATCTACCGCTGCCAACTTGAGGCTGAATTTAAGGCCACATCTATCCCAATCTCGAGTTCTGCAAACAGCGTCTTTTGATCCTTGCTTCTTACATATCAGACATCCCATACACCTACGATCCTTTGCAAAATTCCAGTCTTTTACAAATAACCTCAGCCCTCGACATCGCCCAATGGCTGCCCTCACTCAGACGCAGACGCGCTCTCATGGCGGCCATTCGCATCACCACCACCATGACAACACCTACCTCACCTCCAAGAATAAGAAGGATGCTGGTGTGCGGATAACACGGATTGGCCTCTACTCCAATCTAGGCATGGCCGTTGCGAAAGGGGTAGGTGGATATGCTTTCAATTCCCAATCAATGATTGCAGATGCATGGCATAGCTTGACCGATTTAGCCAGCGATATCTTGACCCTGGCAACAGTATCGTGGAGCTTGAGGCCTCCTACAGCAATGTTCCCCACTGGATTCGGCAAGGTAGAGAGTTTGGGCTCTTTGGGGGTCAGTAGCATGCTGTTATTTGGAGGGTGCTTCATGTGCTTGAACAGCTGCGAGATTCTCTATGCCCACTTCTTCCTCGATGCCCATGCAGCCGCAGAAGCAGCTATGCATGCACACGGCCATAGCCATAGTCATGCTGCAGCTGGTCCCAGTCTTCATGCCGCATGGCTAGCCGCTGGAACGGTAATTCTGAAAGAGTGGCTGTACCAAGCAAGTATGATGCTATTCTTCCCCTTCACCTGAGATCATACTAATACTCCTTCCAGCAATGAAAGTAGCCAAAGAACGAAAGTCCTCGGTCCTCGCTTCGAATGCAATTCATCACCGAGTTGATTCCCTCACTGGCATTGTCACCCTCTTCGCTATTCTCGGCGCAAACTTTTTACACGATGCTGCTTGGTTGGATCCCATCGGTGGTCTGTTGATATCACTTTTGGTTATAAAAGGGGGTTGGGGAAACACTAAGTCAGCGTTATACGAATTGGCAGATAGGGGAATCGACACAGAAACAAAAGCATCAATTACAAGGGCTGCCAAGAAGAGCATTGCAGAATTGAGGGACGGATCACAAATAGAACTACGGGAGGTTGAAGGTGTGAAGTCTGGACAAAACTTTCTAGTGGATTTACAATTGGCTGTGCCAAAAACATGGACCGTGGAAGATGTTCGAGAGGTAGAGGAAGGAGTTAGACAAGTGGTGGGAGCCAAAGTCCGAGGTGTGCGCCGGGTGAAGGTTCGTTTCGTGCCAAAGGATGAATCATCCATAGCACTATTTGATGAATTCATCAGTGGTGATGTCTCGCCTCGGGAAAGCCCTGAACCTGAAGAGCATGACCATGACCACGACCATGATCATCCGAAGACGAATGGGAATGGGAATGGGAATGGGAACAAGAAAGGCCAATGAATAGAGACGATTTGTGCATATACAGGAAGCTTTTGAGCTGGTTTCTAGGCATTTCTGAATTTGGCGTTACACCATATGCGAGAGAGAACCTCCAGCATTGTTGGGAGGCTTTTACTCGAGAGAGGCTGGCGTTATGGGAAAATGCAGATGTTGTGTATCACAAGTTTATAATGTACAGATTTTGGAGAATTCTCTCGACATTCAATTGGTGCGGATACTGGTGGGGTGTGTCTCCAGGATTTCTCACGATAGTTTCTTTTTGACATCAGAAACGCCACCAGGGAGGACTTTGGCCTATCAATTGGTCGGAGCTCCCCCTGCCACTGCAGATGATGTAAATCTCCCCACGCCGAAAAGTCCAAGCTCAGGAGACCGCACTTCCGATCGCTCGCTCCTACTTAAAAAGGGCAGCTGGGAAGCGGTTTTGCTTTAGGAATATCAAGCAATACTTCGAGGATACATATTGCAAATACCAAGTACTCGATACACATCTAATAGTACAATGCCTTCCCAACTTGATCAAGGGCCTCTTTACCTTGGCTTTGATCTCTCAACGCAGCAACTGAAAGGTAGCACAAATGCTTATCTTCAATAACACGCTAACATCTACCAGCAATCGTTATCACCTCGAGCTTGAAAGTCTTGTACGAAGCAAAAGTTGATTTCGACGCGGATCTATCCAAATATGGAATCAAGAAAGGCGTCAATGTCAATGAGGCCGAGAGAGAAGTCTTTGCCCCAGTCGCCATGTGGCTGGAAGCCGTGGATTTGGTGCTCCAGCGACTGAAAGACAAAGAAACCCCCTTTCAGCGGATTAAGGGTATATCTGGTGCCGGTCAGCAACATGGAAGCGTTTACTGGAGCAAGGCGGGCGAGAAAATACTCGAAAACCTGAATCCGAGGGATACTTTAATTGGCCAGCTCGAGAAGAAGGCATTTGCACATCCCAACAGTCCGAATTGGCAAGATGCAAGTACTCAGAAGGAGTGTGACGCTTTCGATGCTGCTCTTGGTTCACCGGAGAAGCTTGCCCAGGTCACTGGTAGTAAAGCACATCATGTAAGTCTTGTCTCAACGCAAACTCAACGTATGTAAGCTGATTATCTGGTTCCTTTCAGCGCTTCACCGGTCCACAAATCATGCGTTTCCACAAGAAGTATCCTGATATTTACCGGGCAACTTCACGTATCACTCTTGTCTCGTCTTTCCTCGCATCTGTGTTTCTTGGGAAGATAGCTGTGTTTGATATTAGCGATGTTTGCGGCATGAACCTGTGGGATATCAATGCTGGGGCATGGTGCGAACCACTTCTCACGCTCGCGGCCGGCGAAGATGGCCTGGACTCACTGAAGCAGAAACTGGGAGAAGTACGAGAGGATGGCGGTGGTTCCTTAGGGAACATCTCCTCCTACTATGTATCCCGCTACAATTTCGCCCCTGACTGTGGCATCGCGCCTTTCACCGGCGACAATCCGGCCACCATCCTCGCACTACCCCTGCGACCCCTCGACGCAATCGTTTCCCTCGGAACGTCAACGACATTTCTCATGTCCACCCCGAAATACGTCCCAGATCCAGCCTACCACTTCTTCAATCATCCCACCACCGCCGGCCTCTACATGTTCATGCTCTGCTATAAAAACGGCGGTCTAGCCCGTGAAAAGGTCCGCGACAGCCTTCCTAAACCAATCTCTTCCGACTCATGGTCGAAGTTCAACGAAGCCGCTCTCTCCACGCCACCACTCGGGCAAAAAAGCCCTTCCGATCCAGCAAAACTCGGACTCTACTTCCCACTCCCAGAAATCGTCCCAAACGTCCGAGCAGGCACATGGCGCTACACGTGTGCCTCTGATGGCTCAGACCTACAGATATCAGAGAAGAAATGGGGCACTGAAACAGAGGCTCGTATCATAGTTGAGTCACAGATCTTATCTCTGCGTCTCCGCTCCCATAACCTAACCCATAAACCCTCCCCCGACCTCCCACCACAGCCCCGTCGTATCTACCTTGTAGGTGGAGGCTCGCTCAATCCCGCCATCGCACGCATTATCGGGGATGTCTTGGGCGGTACCGAGGGTGTGTGGAAGCTGGATGTTGGGGGTAATGCTTGTGCGTTAGGGGGGGCTTATAAGGCCGTTTGGGCTATAGAAAGGAGTAAAGGAGAGAGTTTTGAGGATTTGATTGGGGAGAGGTGGAAGGAGAGTGAGGCTGTCGAGAAGGTTGATGAGGGGTATAGGAAGGATGTTTTTGAGAGGTACGGAAATGTTCTGAAGGCCTTTGAGGAGATGGAAGGAGATGTTTTGGCGGGCGAGGAAAGGAACTTGTGATTCGTTTTACCACTTGGGGGTAAGAAGCCTCGTGTGGGGATATCCTGCTTCTCTCGGGGGAGTCAGGTCTTCGGTGGGAAAAGAAGGTCTGTTCTTTCTTCTCAAATTGCGTACAAATTTTCTGGCGTCGGTCTCGCGACTTGCTTTACTTGCTTCCTAAGCGTTGTGGGGGTCATTTAGATCTAGATTTGCTTTGCGGAATGTTTCACGACTCTAAGAAAATGAATTCATGATGATATGATTTCCTCTACTCAAGTTTGAATGAAAGATAGTCGAGGAGTCTCACAGTTTGATATTAGATCCCTTGTCTTGATTCTTTCATGCCTTGCTGGTTTGTCTACATGCACAATTGTTTCCTGACGACCAGGTTTAAAGAAGACGACACCTCACTACCTTAAGTCTGCCGATTTCCAAATAAACTTCCTCTCCATCTCACCCCTCCATCCTGTTCCAGATAAATTCCCAGTAAAGTTGAATGTTGCCCTCTGTGTCGTTCCCTGCCTCAGCTTGCC
>QGMG01000465.1:0-28048 GCA_007825325.1 Lachnellula cervina | reverse complement strand
TGTCTTGGGTGTCTTGGGGGCTCTTTCTTTATTTTGTATTTTCAGTGTGGATGAAGTTTCTCTTTCGTAATTCACGTAATCCTCTGAACTTTGAAAATTAATCAGGCTCGGATTCACATGTCCAATTCTTGCGCAACATTTTCAATTAGTGTTCATCTTGGTACAGGAGTGAAATCTGTTATTCCCGTTGCTGGCTTTAGGCCGCCATCGTGCCTTCTCCTTTTGTTGACTTCGCTTACCAACTCCCAGCGTGTCGCTTTCTCCAACTTTCAACAATCCTTCCCCAACTCTGCGCCTTCTTCAACTTCAACTCTCCCTCGAATTTCACCTCTTCTATCGATTCAGCGTAGTCAGCTTCACACCTCCTCGTGTCATTTCCACGCCCAAACCATCTTGTCTACTCTTCTATACACTACTATCCTGAATCAGGGTTCCCAAATTTCAACTTCACGCCCTTGCTCTTCCGCATCTCCTCCTCGCTTGGAAATTGTTCCACCCTCACATAGCTCGCTTTCACGATAAAAACCAGTGTGATGTCTACATCTAGGCTTACATCCTCTACTTACACCTCGGGGCGTCGTTCCACTTGACAACCCCCTCTCCGCGTCTTCTCCGCGACACAATGCCACCAGGACACGGGCTCAAGATCACTAAGGCTCGCGTGTCTACTGATGCTATCGTCAAGCATGCCCTAGAGGACCGCATCACGTCGCCGAGAAGGTCGCTTCTTTGCAGCAGGTTAGCGGCACACGAGCTAATCGTGACAATTGGATGTCATGGTGGGACATGTGTTGAAGTGCTGCAAGGTAAACATCCCTTTGAATTCTTTTAATCATATCCAATTAACCTAGTCCAGTACCAATCAGACACCCAGCTGTACAGATTTAGACAGGTTCATTCGGAGTTCCGCTCTTCGTGGCGTCCAACCGCACGCCGTTGAAATAGATGACAACGGTGCTCAGGTAGTAGACGGGGACAAACCGAAATCTAGCCTGTTATGTCTGAGAGGAGGCATTAGGCCAATATCCTTATGCCTTACCTTCCGTTATGCAGATTGGGTAATGACGCCACATTATGAGCGTCGGATCAAAGAACATCTAGAGACAATAGTGCAGGAAAATTTACTGACCCGTGATACAAAACGGGTCAAGCGATGGATCCGTTTTCTATTGCTGCATAGATCATGAGGTTCGACCTGTTCAGAACCAAGGTAGAGGACTGTTAGCATGTTTCATTCCGTCTTTCTATTGCTCTAAGAAATGCTGTTTGCGTGATTCTTTTCTGCTTCTCCTTAATGTTCTCTTCCTTTTTGAACCCTGCAATCTGCCTCTTTCTGTAGAAAAGCCTTCCTAGGGAATATATTCTGAGTTGTACCTACATAGAGGTAGGCATAGGTAGAGTTGGAATAGTTACCTATCCTACTACCAGTACCTACCTGCAAGAGGTTGGCTAAAAGAGGAAAGGTTCTACCAGCGAGCCAGTCTAGTTTGCTCAAAATGCATCTTTTGCTCGGTGTTTAAGCGAGACTTGTGCTGAGTCATCATCTTAGCGCCTCGCCTGGATATAAAAGCTTCTCTTCGCTACACAACTCCTACTTTTCTTCTTCATACTTACCTTGTTGAAGCTCTCCACGATCATGAATATGGAAGCTACGATACGAAACCTCCATTGCACATCGGGGCGTTGAGAATCGTTCAATTGGTTTCGGCCACTTGTTCGGCGGAATTTTTGATTGCCACTCAAACGGCTTGTCCGTCATTTTTTTTTCATTGTGCTCGTTGCTTCGTGCGATGGTATGAAGAAGAGATTAGATTGCTTCGGGTTTCATGGTGTGTGTGGTTACCTATGTTTGGGAATATGTCACGAATCTGAAGGGGGACAAAAATCGTCTTATCACTGCTGCCAACACAGATGATCCTTTATTTAACGAGCTGGGAGTTCGTGTAGCGATTAATCAACTCTGTCTGGCCATGATAATCATTTGGCAGATTCTCGGCCACACAAGACCTCTCTTCCGAGCCTACATCTTACCTAAGATCAGGCTGAAATTCTGTCATCCACGCAAGGCAGAAAGGCACAGGATGTTATAAACCCTTAAGAGCTCGTCAACAACACACCTCATGTCAAGGGACATGCTAACAATAATCAAAATGCAACCCAGACAAGCATAACCGTGAACTAAGGTACATATTCCATACCCCTACTTTATGATATTCTAGTATAACTCTTTCTAAAAATTCCTTTAGCTTTAGCAGCCCACTCAGACGTCGCGGCTACTTTGGCTATTGCATCGCAACGTTCACTTAGGCCAGATGGTAGAAAAATCATTTACACATCAACCCCAGAAAGCTACATGCAACAAATCCCACTTCACAAAATCTGAGATTGAAGCCGAAGCAGCAAGGAAAGGGGCAATCCCTCCCTTTACCCCTGAGGATCTCAAGAACGCACGTCGTACACTATGGTCTAAAGAGAAAATCGCTAGTAGACCAGTCGATATGCCCCCCTTCAATCCCTCTGCTACTTAAATAGCGAACGAAGCCATCAGGAGGGGGGCTTTGATACCACTCAGTGGTAAA
Source organism: Lachnellula cervina (assembly GCA_007825325.1). Taxonomy (NCBI): domain Eukaryota; kingdom Fungi; phylum Ascomycota; class Leotiomycetes; order Helotiales; family Lachnaceae; genus Lachnellula; species Lachnellula cervina. Next base: position 25,469 of record QGMG01000465.1, on the reverse strand, counting down.
GTACGTTACGCAGCACGGGAAAGATTGAGAGCTGCTTGGTTAAAGGCACATCGTCCCAAAGGAGTTCCTCGACCGAACGTTCGGCCCTGGTTTCAAGTTGGTAACGATGATGAAGCCAATACTGATGGATCAGATGCACTTGTACCTAATCAGGAACCTAGCGATTTTCCAGTAACATCTGTCGCTCGCACCAGTGGGTTTCCCCCCTCTTCCATTTCTCTATTTTCCCCTCTACTATCCTCTAACATTTTGTTGCAGCGCTCGGCCCTGTTAATCCCAATACGCTCATTCCACAGAAAAGGAAGTTATTAACAAGTCATGACATCTCGAGCTCAAAGTACCCACCTGCCATCACTTCTGTGGGCGTCGTTAAACCTATTCTATCGACGTCTATTAGTGTCAAAAAGTTATGCTCAGGTGTTTCTCCGGACATTCCAACTGCACCCAAATCGGTTCCTGATATTGATAATCTTATTAATCCTCGCCTCCTAGAATATAATCGCTTGAACTCCAATATGGATACTGAAACCACCTCTTTGCTTCCTCTGGAGCCTTGCGAACAACCCCCTACGACTTCTACTAAGGGTGGCCTTGATCATAAACTGCTCGACTCACATTCGTCCGAATCTTCAATCTCAAATATTGAAACGCCAACTTCTAAGCCTGAGAGTCCTGGATCCGTGAACGGACTTGATAACGATCCTGCGTCTCTCTCTGATACTCTTTCCGGAGACGACAATGAAGGTAGTGCAGATACGGACAATTCTCAAATGTTGCTAGCTATGGCCGATGGCAACATGAACGACACACAGCTATGTGCTGTTGAATAACTACTTGTCGAATCTCCCGTGTCTTCCACCGCAACAAAGGATATTAAGACCGCCGCAGACTTCATCGGTTTTCTATTACAGCTTTCTAGAAACGACCTGTACGCCTCGTCTAGCGCCGTGAAGACGTCTTTATCTTGCCGCAATCCGGATTGTGGGCTTGTCTTTTCCCACTTATATGAATTCAAGGTTCACCTTGATGTTTATCCTTCATGTGCTCTCTCGGCATATTTCCTCTAGAGTATAGCTGTACTCTCTGTCCTGCGAAGTTTTTCACACCTGGAAGTGCACATATCGGATCATGATTGGACCCCGAAACCATGCCAATATCCCACGTGTCCCCCAACGAAGTTATACCCTACAAACAAGCAGTGCAAAACCCATCTAGCATCACACCACTTCTTGCATTTTCAAGTTACTATTTGTGTGCATGCCGAGTGCAAGGGTTCTGTCAACGAGCACACATACTGGTGATATGAGACCGAGGACCTTTTACCCACTTGAGAATCGATCACAATATCATTACAGGGCTGTTAAAAGGAAAAGAAAAATTGGAGGCACATCTTTCTATTAGCCTTGATCTACGTAAATGAATAACCTATTTGACAGCAAATACATACTTGACAGCAACTTCATTTTTTGCGGATTTTCATTCACATGCCTCGTTCTATGGGGTTGAGGGTCAGGAAAGCTCAGGGCGGGACTACCGATTAAGGCTATGTGTATTTTGATTTTGAACGTCATGTTAATTAATATTAATGTTCTTAAGTAATTTGTAGTCTTCAAAAACGCATTTCGCCGTTTCATCGTCTCTTGCCGCCGCTTTGCAAAAGTGAAGCCATCACCATCGCCATCGCCACCACAAATTCATGTTCTACACTTCCCATCGCCCTCACAACGTTTTCTTCAAACTCCCATTAACCGCCAGCTTACTTGATATTGAAAACGCCCTCGCTGATGCCTTGATGCTGCTGTATAGACACACTACAGAATTTTAGCACCGTCCTGTCGCGCCCCAGGTGATCACTTACGCAGAGGGATTATGATCCAGAAGGCATTCATAAACACAAAGTAGAACCAAAAGTAATATGGCTCGGGGCGATAAAACCTCCTCCCCGAAAAGTAGTCGTCAAACAGACTGGTCATATAATAAAGCAAATCACCGTAAAATTGACCTGTCGAAACAAGGGCTTGGATGGCCTATGAAGGAATTAGTACCCAACACAAGAGGCAAACCAGAAGAAAAGGATATGGCTTGTTTACGTGTCTGTAGGGAGAGTCCTTGGTGATAAGCACAGCTGTCAAGAATGATAATGGCCCCCAGGTTATCTGAAGCTGTCAGTAGATGAAGCGGGGGGGATTTAAGGATTCCTACCGCTGTCCAAGTCTCCATACACAGCACAAAGGGGTCAGAGTGCATATATCTAGAATCAGACAACGCGTACTCTTTCCATAATTGCCCGAACAGATCCATCCGGCTTCCCATTCGAGAATGATTGTACATGAAATAGCCCTCGAAGAAGAGGTGAATTGTCCCACCTGTTTGGAAGTCAGAACGTGTCTCAAAATGTCCCACACGCGAACAAGCAATCCCTTTCCAGTGTAAGTACTAATCAGAAAGACTCACTCAGCACAAACCATAGTATCAAAGCCCTGTCTGTGAACTTTAGACTCGGATTGACACGCTTTACAAGCAGCATAGTTGAACCCAGAATGACTACACATCCTGCTCCGAAGGCGGCGACTAGGCCTACGGCATCAAGGCTATTCGGGATGAAGTTGGAGCCGGACAGGAGAACGCCTTCTGGATAGTAGGGATGAAGAGGAGGAATGATGTCGGTTTCAGCCATGACGGTTGTGGGGGATAGAGGTGGAGGGGAGGGAGGGGGAAAATTTACAAGTCCACCAGGTCTATATTATAAGGGGTTAAACTACCTAGCAACTTCTTCAAACCTTACCTCGGTACTAGGATCGGAAGACTATTAATTAGGTAATTTGGCGATATTCACAACTTCTACATTTATAATTATTCTCTGTTCTTCAACTAAAAGGATATCCAAGAGTATATTACTCACGTGATATAATTCACAGAGCCTCTTCAAAATATTCAATTGAGTTCATTCAGTGCCGTCCGTGACTTCTGCACTTTGTATTATTATTAATAATTACCTATTATTCAGCGCAGTCCGGTGCCTGCAACTTGACCCAAAGCGCGGTCAAAATACGGTTTAGGGCTTATCACTCTGTAGGGCCTTTTGAGAAGGACTCTCCTCATTCGCCAGCAACCCCCTGAAAGACTCGAGCCGGCAGCAGGCTAGCCGGCACCAAACCAGAGTTGCAGCCCCGAACGCCTCCCCGTAAGCCAATTGCAGGTCCTGTGCCTTTCTGCGCTTCCCTGAACTCATTTCATCGACCTTTTTCCTGCTTGCCAGCCTGCCAGTCCAAAGTTACCAAACTTGACTTCAACACAAACTCACAGCACTGCCCTACCCTACACCTACCCTACCTACTCCTGGTATTGTCGAGGACGGACTCACTTGTAGTCCGGATTATTGCTATTTCCTGAATCTCCTCCCCAAACTAATCTTTCTCACAGACGCCTCTCTTTTCATTTACCTATTAGACAGCCTTCTCTTCTTTCGACTCTCTCTGTCCCCCCCCGCTCTTCGCTCATTTGCTGTGGCGTCAGCGGTACAGCTTGCTTGCACGGTGGGCTAACGATGCAGCGCATATGGCTTTCTACGTCTGACGGAGTCTATAAGGCGAGCGAAATGGACCTACTGTGAGCTTTACACTAACCTGGGAGGAGTTCAGCAAAGGCGGGTGCCCAGGCCAGCAGCAGTCTTTCCCAATTCCTTCCCCCCTCCTCACTTTTCCCAACATCTTCATGCAAGCCCAAGTCGACCTGGCCATCCGCCTCAAACACAATCCTCTCCCCCCCTCGAGTCTTCCACTGCGATTGCGACGCGCGAGCCGTCGAACGCATGGCCTGTTGACAGCCTGTCTTTGTGCCCCAGATACCACCACTCCGTTCTCGTCCCCTTCGCCCCCTTCGGGTTGGAAGAGCCTTCAATCACGAATTTGAGCTCACTGCAGGCCTCACACAGCCATACGAGTCCTTCTTGAGGCATATCACGACGAGCAACACGGTTGATGAAGCATTCGTCGTCGTCAACTCTCGTCTTGGCCCCCTCCCTCTTCATATTGCCGTCTCTCGAGTCGCCATTGTTCATACACATCGAGGATCAGACGGTCCAACACTTCGCTCTGACATCTCATGACAGCCATAGTCTCGACGTATTCTTCCTCGCGCTGCGACAGTCCTTTCCTTCGAGTTGCGACCGTCTTCGTCATGCGACTCAGGCCTAGGAATCAGTGAACCCACCTTTGTCCCTTCACTCGAACAGCCACCTCGAGGCTCTTGCTAGATTATGACAGAAAGACCTCTCTCGATCACAACGCAGGTCGCGACTCCGATCCAGACTACTTTCAATTCCGCTGCTTCAAACACTGCTAATGATGCGCTCCTCGTCACCGAGTCCATGGACGAGGAGCCCTACACAATCAAATGCATTTGCGACTATCCTGACGATGATGGAAATACAATATATTGCGAGACATGCGATACCTGGCAGCACATCGAATGTTTCTATCCTGGCCGAGTCGCCGATGCTTCGAGAGAGGAATTCGACCACTCTTGTGCTGATTGCAAACCGCGACCACTAGACAGGCGGCATGCGACCGAGCGACAACGGCATCATCGACAGAACAAAACAAGCAACGATAGTAACGACAAGAAAACTAAGCGGCCACCTTCGAAGAGTCACAAGAAGAAGTCAAAGCCTGCGGAGTTGCAGATCAACGGATTCCACGACCACGACGGTCACAGAAACGGCAGTCCTCAAGAGCATCCACCCCATACGAAGAAGAAAGGCCACCGATCGAATCAATCTATCAACTCGCAACACAAACGCAGCCCACCCATCAATTCACGACCGAATACACATGCCCATCCTCCAAGTCCAGCTCACACACCTCCGGACCTACCCATCGACCTTCAAGTCCACTCCTATTCGGACAGCTTCCTCAGACTCTACGACGACGATGACGACGTCCAACTAAGTCCTACAAACTCTTTTGCGAGTCTGTCGGTAACGAATTCCATGTCAGCCTGGCTTCGCGACCCGCAAATTCTACATTGCGACACTGGCATTTCGAACCCAGAGGACCATTTCCAACAGCTCAAGATCCCCGTCGACACATTGAAGTGGCCCGAACTAGTCATCAAGACGATAAACACTACGATCAGCGACATATCCCTTTCGTGGCGAACCTTAATAACACCAACTGCTCTTTCCCAGTCCGGCCGTATTGGAGAATTGAACGGTATCGTAGGTTTCCAGAAGGATTATTGCGAGGATGCTGAGAACCAGTGGTCCGACATGGCTCACTCAAGGCCCTTCATATTCTTCCATCCCCGCCTACCTCTCTGCATTGACACTCGTACCGAAGGATCTATCTGCCGCTACGTGCGCCGCAGCTGTCGGGCGAATACATCCATAGAGACCTTCATCGCTTCAAGGTCTGCATATCACTTCTGGCTTGTAAGCGAACGACCGCTTGCTGCTAATGAACAAATCACCCTTCCCTGGGACTTCCGGTTCCCAGCGAATTTACGGTCGCGATATCTACATCAGCTTAACCTGGGTGATGAAGACGGACCACCCTTTGATGGTGGAAGCATCAATGAAGAAGAATATAACCAGCTTTCCCAGATGGTCCATAACGTTCTTTCAGATCACGGAGGTTGTGCATGTGACCTCGGCAACGACTGTGCGTTTGCTCGATTCCATCGAAACTACCATGGGAGATCCCATATTCAGTCGAACGTGGTGAAATCGAAAAAAGGCCGCAGACCAAAGCAAAATCATGTTTCTCCGACAAGTACGGGTCATGCTACAAATAGCCGAGCTGCCAGTGAAGGTGAACCAGATCTTTGTGATGAGGATGACAATCGCTCAGTTTCAGGATCAAGTCGAGGCAAACCTCACAGCCGAGATCTAACCCCTAATGGAGTTGGAGAGTCCAATGGCATTTTAACTGGACAGACGGAGCGCGAAAAGAGGAAGATCCAAATGACCGAAGAGTCGTTCAAGAAAATGGAACAGCCCCAAAAACGGCAGAGGAACTCAACGGGGAAATCGACCACACCTCAACCAGCCCCAAAAACCAAACAGCGGTCCAGAGCACCTCGGATGTCAATCTCACAACCAAACGGTCGCTCGAAGCAATACGTGGACGCAAGTACTTCGGGTCGAAAGTCCGGGTCGCCATTCAGTGCTGTGTCGCCCACAGCTGTTCAAACAGAGAATCATGCTTCGCGGACTGGATCAGTGGTATACCAATCACGGCAGGGCTCCATAGTTCCTAAGGGTGCATACACCGACTCTTCAACACAAACCGACGACCTTGACAATTCTTGGTGGAAACAACCGACAGCGAAGCCCAAGAGAACAATTGTGCCACTTGCGAAGCGTCTTCTCAAGAATCGCCAGAGGATACAATCTCAACAACTATCTGGAACAAGTGACCAACCCGAATCAACGCATTCCACCGAAAATCTGAATGTGAACGGTCAGCGGTCTCCAGTAGTAGCGATGGATTTAGATCTGCCTGTTCGTTACAGTACAGAATCCCCCGTCGAGGTCAAGGGTAGAAACGCAAGCATCACTTCTTCAACGCCATCCGTGGAGCTCTCGGTAGATGTACCCATGAGCGATTTGCCCGCCATATTGATTAGTAATTCAATAAAACCTCCTCCGCCACCATGGCCAGGCAATCCGAATAATGTCAATGGGCCATATCCTCCAGGGCCAAAGTCGCCTGACTTGCGGGTTCAGATGCCTGCTACTCCTACCTTCACAACCCCGAACATGTCAGGGCCGCTATCTGGCTCTATCACCCCGTCCTCGGCAGCTGGGTCCATGGCACAGTCTCCCTTTGGGACCGTGCATTTCCCCAGTACCTTTGCTCCGGCCGTCAACGGCATCGGTCAGCATCCTAGTCCTGCCAAACCGACAAAGAAGATGAGCTTGAGCGATTATAAAGCTGCGAGGATGAAGAAAAACGACAATTCGCACACGAGCAACAACAATGGAGGAAGCAGTCCGACAATAGCTCCAGCTGTCCTGAAGCCTTTGCTATCGATGATCGAGGAAGCTAAGGCACCGGGAATATTAGAAGGCTCGGCGATTGTTGACACGCCTATAGCTGAGAACTCTTTAGATCCAATGTCTTCCGCACCTATCTCCACTTCAGATCTTGCTGCCAGGTCTACTTTGCCATCCGAACGAATGAATGGTACTCTGTAACATACTTAGAACTCTTTCGCTTCACGCGGTTTGCTGCTGATAGCGCACGGCGTTTTTTTTCTTTTGTGACTTTGAGCGTTTTTTTCTCACGAATGGGATGGGTTCAAAAGGGGGCTTGGGATATAAGGCGTATTCGGGCGGCCGTACTCTATGCGTGGTCACGCATGTTTGATCCCGTTTGCTGGGCACACATCAATGTTCTTCTAATTAAGAAGGCGATACCTTGTTGTACAAGTAGTTCCAGTCATGATGAAGCCTCTACGGCATTCCAAAAATTTAAAAAAATCCTTGAATCAAATCATCTGATGACTTCAAATGCTTGCATGTGACAATAGTGTACAGGTTTTTGCATTACACTGGGTATATCCAAATTATACATTCAAGTTGTCGGACTCGAAGAGTAGCAGAGCAAAGTTGTGCCTAGCAAACAGCCCGAAAAGACCAACAGCGAACTGCATGACCAAGATCTCTATGGCCAATCTATCTTCCCTCTTCGGTCCAAACCACACGAGCCACAAATTCAAAATCGTAAAGTTCGTACTCTCAACAATCTGCCCCTGGCTATTTGTCTCAACTCTTAATAAATTCAGTCTATGCAGCAGCTTCAACACCTTTGCGACCACAGGATTGGGAGGATACTGCCACTCTGTCACCGAACACTCCAGCAAACCTGTCCGGGCGTTGAAACGGGGCATCCGATGGCGTGGGCAAGGCACAATACGGAATAATTGGGGCGCGGAATAGAGGAAGTTGAAGATCTGCGGGATGAAGAGCAAGAGCAGCGTTTTGGAGAAATGGCCCAGGATCCCTACGACTGCGAAAACCATACCTGCAAAATAGCAGTATGTGTCTCCGACGAAAACTTTGGAGGGGTACCAATTGTGGCACCATAGTGCTAGGGAGACGCCGATGAAGGGTAGCAGCATGTAGAGGGAGAAGAGATGCGAGTCTACTGCTGGATGCGGGTATGGAACCAGCAGGTAGTAGCAATCGTTTAGGACCAGGAGGATGGCGATCACGAGGGATTGGGAGACTTCGATGCCGTTTACGCCAGCAAGGATGTTGATGCTGTTTGGGCAGAAGATGGCGACGGCGAACATGTAGAAATAGTAGAGAATTCCTAACTGGAGGAGTTCTCCTAGATAGGGGCGGAAAGGGATGGGAATGACGATGTGGGTCACGCCGAAATCAACAAAGTAGACGATTAGGAGGGGTATACTGGCGATTCCTGGTATGAAGAATTTATGGCGCCAACGAATGTCGAAGAGATCGTCGCCAATTCCGAGGATGGAGACAGATTGGACTGTGATGATTGCAGATAGATAAGATGCAAGCTAGTTCTCTTGTTAACATCCAGGTTCTTGGAAGATAATGGTGAGGGCATACCTTGCTATGTGGAAATCTATGCAGAAATCTCCCCGTTTGTACGTGTTCAATGGTCTCCTGGACCACATCCCTATTCCCACCTCCGGAAGTTGCTGCCACAATATCCTTATAGAATGGAAACGGTATGAACACAGTAACGATCAAGATGTACACCACAGCACAGACCGCACCCATCGTCTCGGGGATCTCCTTTTTATGCAGTTTGCTCATATCCTTCCCTTTCAAACCAGCTTTCATGAATGTTGGACCCAGCCATCGTATCATAGAGTATGAACCAGCGAACGCAATGCCGCTGAACGCGAGGGAGGCAACGAGAGGAGCGCCATCGCCTTGGAAGGTGTTTGCGATGACCGCAAAGCTTGCGAGCGAGAGGGACAGGAGACTCAGAGTCTCAGTGAAGGAAAGTGCGGCTGCGGATGAAGGTGAACTGGTCATTGTGGTGGTGCGAATGACCATTATGTACTCGAGAAAATATCCAAAGAGGAGGAGAGGCGCGCCGGCTCCATGTGAGAGTTGTCGATGTGATGATCAGATGAAATGTTGTTGAAGAGGACGAGGCTGAAGTGAAGTGAAAAGCCACGAATACAAGAAAGTCGCACTAGCTAGCCTTGTGTGCACGGCCCCCCAAATACTCCCGCCAACCGAGCCCAGCCCCTCAGTCTCAAGAATCACTAGAACTTACCTAGGTTGTTATGTTATAAAATGGTACATAATTCTTCCACGAGCAACTTCATTTACAACTTATAGAATGGACGATGATCCCCAGGAGATAGAGCCAGAGAGCTTCTCTCTTCTTCAGAATGGCCATCGAGATATGATACAAGCCACGGCTTTCAACACATATGGGAATCGCTTTGCTTCCGGCTCTGTAGATGGCAAAATAAAAGTCTACAATCTCCACCATGACGGGACCTGGAATCTGTGCGATACATGGGGAGCCCATAACTCTGAAATCCTAGAAGTAAAACCCATCTCATCCATTGCCTTGCAGATAATATATCTAATACGAACCAGATCCATTGGTTCCCTCCAACCATCCACCCCAACCTCTTGGCATCCATAGGCATGGACGGGCGCTTCAAGATCTGGGTGGAAGACCCAACTCTGGCCCCAGGTAAAGGCCGACGCTTCAACTCCCACAACAACAAACCAGTCTGCGAGCTGCGCTCCGTAGCACGCGCGCCTTACCTCTCCTTCTCCATAAAACACAACCCAGAAACAAGACACACGTACCTAGCGCTTATAAACCGCAACGGTCTACTTATCGTATATGAGAACGAGGAGCCGGAAAATATGGATAATTGGGCCGAGTTGGATAGCATTAAAGTGTGCGATAAACCTGCACGGGGGGAGGAGGTTGCGTTCAAGGTGATGTTTGACCCGAACTTGGAGCCGTGTTATGCGGCTATTCGGCAGGGGGTTCAGAGGGATGCTTTGGGGGTTGTGGTTGCTAGTATGAACAGAGCGACTATCTGGCGTACCAAAGAGATCTCCCACACCGTCACTCTAGGTGCTTCTAGCACTAAGGAATTTTATCGTGCGGCAGAGCTGAAGGGCCATAGAGGACTAGTAAGGGACATAGCTTGGGCGCCGGGCAGTATTAGGGGCTTTGATGTTGTGGCTACGGCGTGTAAAGATGGGTTTGTAAGGGTGTATCAGGTCACGACGCCACCGAAGGGGGGAAAGGAACTCAAGAGCAAGGATTACTCGAAGTTGCCGGAGAAAGTTGTTCCTTCTGCGCAAAGAACACCGGAGAACAGTGCGAAAAATACTCCTTCTGGTATTGGAGCTGGGTTGGCTAGTAGTCGGTCAGGTCGACATCAGGGGAGTCAGGGCAAGGGTGGAGAGGTATTGCATGCTGCTAAAGAAGTGTCGAGACTGGAGCCTAGTGGGACACCTGTCTGGCGTGTAGATTTTGATGACGACGGGCAATTATTAGGCTCATCTGGAGATGATGGGAAGTTGATCCTTTATAGGAGAGAACCGAGTGGAACTTGGGCCAAAAGTTCGGAATTGGCAATGGCCAAGGCCGTTTCCTCTTAGCATGCTAACTAATATGCGGAGGGCTGGTTGGGGTCATGCTGGAAGGCGTTATAGGGTTACATTTGGAAGAGCACATCTGGCGTTAGATGGATCTTGGGGAAACATACATATCGTTCAATACATAAATGTTAATGACAGAACCTGTCAGATTACTGATTACCATTTGTGATCTATTTACGTGAAACCAAATCCCGAACGACGCTCAAACGCTATGCCCAATCCCAAGCCCGACACCGGTTCCGATTCCAGTCCCAATCCAATCCCTTATCCATTCCCATGCTTCCATCCCAATTGCATAAACATGAGAGCGTAAAGTTCATTCAACAACAGCCTCAACTACAGCATCCAACATGTTCTGCCAATTCGGCATATTCCACTGCCACCATCTACTCTCCCACCAAGACGCCTCGCCATCTTTTTTCCATTTGTCCTCCAGTACTTTTCTGACCTTATCGTCATCACCCAGGTCAGTACCTTCTTTCTCCACCCACTGGCGCTCTGCCTCTTCTTTGGCTTTCTTGACCACAACCTCATCATCCTCGCATCGATACAGGTCACACTTAGAGCATTCCATACAGCCTCCTCCGCCGTTAGGACGGAAGTGTTCACAGAAATGCCTGTAGCCTTCTCCGTTTCCAATATCTTTCCGACATACGTAGCACATTTGATATCCGCAAACACAAGTGAGTTTATTACAGCCAGAGGACTTAACGAAAGATGTGTTGCATCGAGGGCAGGTCCGTTTAATGGCCAGAGACATAGCTAGCTCGACTTGTGTCCGTAGAGCAATAAGGGAGGATTCGTGACAGATATGGATATCACTCCAACCTTTAGAGCACGAAATGCAGGATGGAAGTCCACAGTCTGGGTTCTGGCAGACGAATTTTAAACCATGACGTTTTCGACGAAGCCGTAGAACAGAGGCATTAAGGAGGCCAACGGAATAGTCGCCGAAAGTCTGCTGTGAGGAGACCAGGATGAAAAGGAAGGAAAATAGCAAAAACACCGGTAAAAGGAAGGGTATCGTGCCAACGCTCAAGATCAAAATTGAAAGGGTATAGATGAAAGGAGGTCCCGCCCGTTTTAATCGCCAAGACCTGTGGGTCTCCGGGAGGTAGAGCTCGTCAATTTCTGCGTAGCTGCAAAAAGGACACCGAATGAGTGGGAGCTGAGTTTTCAGAAGATTGTCTTCTGCCAGACGTTCGTCGAGTTTGCGAAGGATATCTTTTCCTGCTTTGTCCTCGGCGAATGCCCGTCTAATAAGATCGTGCGGTATGCACCCTTGACAATCATCAGACATGGCTGCCAGACACCTCAGCGTACCATTGTCAACATTGATGCTTCGTTGCCATCCCTGCCCAAAAACTGCCTCGTTGACCGCATGTCTCACGCACTGGAAGCATAGAAAGTGGCCACCAATATCACATGCCGAAAGTTCTTCAAAACTGTAAGCTGTGAAGCAGCATTCGCAATCATGTAGTGCTTCGTTTGCTTCCGCCTCACTATTATTAAGTTTCACGGCTAATGCATGGTCCTTCGCCTCCTGATCAGCCAGTGTTCGGTATTGTATTGGCCCAATAAGTGACTCGAAGAGTTCCTTGTCCAGCTCGGGAGACCCTGTAGCTTTCAATGTAGGAATTATAGACCCCTGGCCTGAGGATTGCCATATGACAAGAGGGTGATGCTCGACCTCCTGAGACGACGGAGATTTTCTGCGCAAGAATAGTGAAGACAGGGAAAACCGCCATGATTTGGAGGATAGGGCAACAAGGGTTGGCCGAGCGAGCGAGTATGAGTAGTTATGTTCGGCCAGGACGGCATTGATCGTGGAGCGAGAGAGACCTTTGAACTCGCGGTATGTGATGGCCTTCACAGCCTTCTTGTATTCCGGGCTCCTGAACTTCTCTTCCGCCCGCACTGCAACTTGTGAGATAGTCGGAGCAGCTTTGTGTTGGTCGCCTTGTGAGTCTCCTTTTCTAGCGGCAACCCTGTACCGGCCTCGCACCCACTTCATCTTGGACTTCAGAAGAGCCTCAGTTACGACGGCTAATCTGGATTCCTCGTCAAAGCTCGAGAGCATCTCACGAAATACCTCGACTTGCACATCTGGAAATATGGCCGCGAGAGCAGCAAGGCTGTTGTTCAGCTCGCGCAGGTCCGGAGCTTCGGAACCGATAGGCTTGAGATCTACGGCCTCGTGGATATATGGACGTTCAAGAGGTTCGCGTTGGGATTCGGGCTCCGGAGAGCTTTGGTCGGATTCTTGGGAGGCCGACGCGTGGTGCGGTGAAGGACTAGGAGCAGCGTTGTGGCTTGGTGTTTTCAAGAGTGCCGAAAGCATATTCATTGTACTGCACTGCGATGCAGGCGGCTGGCTTCACATGGTTCGAAGGAGTAACAACACCACAGGCCCATCAGTTTATGTTCGTGCCGAGTATCTTGGTGACGATATTTGTTCTTCTATAATGCTGTGAGTGGAAAGATGGGACGAAGAGCACAAAGCAGTTGTTGAGAATTATGACGATGCCGCCGGAAGGCTTTCCGATGCATATAAGTCCGTATTTACTGCGTATATGCGTACCCCGTACTGTAATTATGCTTGGCGAACCCGTTTTATGCCTAAGTAGTGCTGTGCTGCCCCTCCATGAGCCCCTATTTATTATTATTAATCGGAAATATATACGAGGTCACTCGTATATATACCACATTTCATTGTCAAAAATTGATTCTAGCTTAATGCAGATTAAGATTCTCGTGTATATACGTACTTATTTTTTCATTTACAAACTGCCCACTGGTTATTCTCGCTGATGTGGTCCACCACCTTGTCCATTTCCTATAACTGGCGTCAAGTGAACTACACTCCAACTAAATGTATAGCATATCCTTCCATATATCAGATTCATAGTAATTCCTCCTGCCTTTAATGATATACAGCTATCTTTTATCAGAACCGGAACTGAGAGCAGACAATTTCTCCATGGCTCTTTACGCAAAAGGAATGTATAGTACTGATGTTGGCGTCGTGGGCTCCTTCACCACATATGAAAGCTTCGTTTGTCTTTTTAGATAGAACGCCTATACCCTATGGTAGTTCACGGGTCCATAAGAGCTTCGACAGCGACGTTGGAGCTCTTGACCAAGGATATCCCGCAAAAGTCCACCCCAGGAGTATCTGGGGACTCTGGATTGGGTTTCAATCCTGTGCAAACCAACCGACCAGTTTCTGCCCTGCACGCCCAGGTTCGAATGAATAGTCCCGTCCTTTCTTTGTCCTTTTCAGACAAACAATTTGCAGTTTACGTCCCTGAGATAGTTTAACATCTTCGGCAAAGAGCATTGGCTCAGTCGGACCGCCAGTGGCCGGAATTGCAGTTCTAAACTCCAGCTCTAGCACACGCTGACAGAACTCCTCTGTGAGGTTGGTATTGGCTGCAATATCTTCCATAATACCTTACAAGGCAATCATATCACGACGGAGCAGTTGATTGCTGTGGTGGAGTACATATATTCTTAGCACAAGATACACCCTGATTGCTAGAATAGTGATGTGCAGAAGAAATCTTGCATGGCAAACAAGAAAGAAAAAAATAGCGGCCAGGCCGAACATCCAGGCTGGGAAGGAGCCTTCGACGTGCCTTGATATTCCGCGATTACCTCGTGTTTCGATGGAAGTGAGACCCATCAATCACAATGATCTTTAAAGCTATGAGTATTGGTACAAACGAAAGCAGCATTGACAAGATAAAGAAAATATCTGCAACAGGTTCTACTGTCTCAAGACAATGGGCGATCGCTCAAGTCCATCAACTCCTGTTCTCCACTGAGAGTTCACTAGACAGAAACCTGAAAGCAGGACTGCTGCTGATGTTCTCACACAACACGTTCGATGTGTCTCGGAAAATGCCAAGAATATCATGGCCCATTTTCAATGTCTAACACATTCCGGGAAATTTTGTGAATCACGATGATCTGAAATAAGTCTGATGATAATTTAAAAAGAGAAGACATTATTTTCGGTACAAACGCTTGAAATTGGGATCATTCAAAACCAGCAGTCAATAATGGGCTTCTGGGCAGCAAGGTGGCAGAGCTTGTAAACGAAATGTTATGTACATCACATAGCACTCAAATGCAGAAATAGGAAGATAAATGTTCGAATTTTGAGGACTGCCTCGGCTGCTCCCACTATACAGCAGACGTCTGTCTTTAATATCCAAAGCCTCCCTCAAGTACTTGTAGTATTATGAACTACAACGAAAAGTAATACGGAGGAACAGTACTCCGCAACACCCATGTCTAAAGTGAGCGAGAGCGATTAATCTGAATAGCTTGAAAAATTGAAGGTTCGCCACTCGTATCAAGCCCAAGCCAAGATGAAATTAAGCTTAAAAGGGGAAGCGACAGCGACTACAATGAGTGGGGCAAAAAGAGATCACCTTCACCTTCCAGACCTTTAAAACTTCGCCGATCTGCTCCTTATGTGCCACGAAAAGAAAACCTTCAGCAGAGTCAACCACATTCGTTTTATTAGATAATTAGATAATTCAGTCGTTCTTTTCTTCAACATGTACAAATACACCCTCGTTTTAGCTCTCTTGAGCGTTGCCTCCGCGCAAAGTACTACCAGTCTTTTACTTATTGGTTTTGATAAACAAGATATTGTTGCTTCAATCGTAGGCTCGGTATGTGTGTGCAAAAAAGGAGTTTTGAGGGTTATACTAATATATAACAAAAGGATTCCACAGCAACAACTTTTTCCATAGCCTGCGGTAACCCCGACAGCGATGATTGTGGTATTCCAGAAGTGAGGACAATAATTCGAGCTCCACTTAAGCAATCACTGACTTGTGACTGTGCTAGTCTTTTACTTTCACGCAAGGACCCTCCACTGTTCATTATGATTACCATGTTACCGACGACGGATCGGACGAGTATGTACTTCCCTAAACCTCTTTCACGATGCAAACACTAACCTGCGGATAGATCAATCGATCTGGGATGTATAGTGACCTCCTCTGACCACGGGATATGCACCGGAGGCATGGTGGGCAACTTTGACGGCACCAGCACCAGCACTTCATACACAACATCTTTCAGCACCGCCGGATCAGACGCATCAGAATATGCACAATACCAGGCAGTGACCGTCACTGCTGGTGCAGCTGGAAGCTCTGCGTCTACAGCCGCCTCAACAATGCAAGGATCATCAGACGCATCTTCTGCGACAAATAGTGCAAGTGGGAGTGCAGAATCTCAAACATCTGGTATGACGACCGCAACGTCGACGAGGGCTTCAGGAACCAAGACTTCAGGAGCGTCCAGCTCGGCCGCTTCTTCTGGCTCTGGCAGCTCTGCTGTAAGCACAGCAGGTATGGCTCTGATTACTGGCAAGCCTCGATGGGCTTTGGGTGGTGCGGCCGCTGCACTGGCTTTGGCTGCGATGTAAATAGCAAAGGGGAAATTGATAGTAATAACTGGAAAATGACTTGTACACCAACAAAGTGTAAGTAGAACAAAGAACAACATGAGCGTTGTCGTCATGTCTAAGAAATGACATTATCTTGGTCGCACAGTGGCGTTCCTAGAATAGATGCAGGCTTGCGTTGTTTCCAGCATATCGGGTAGTGAGATGTCCGAGCTGTGCTGGATATTGAAACGGGCGAAGCTACCGTAATTCCAACTCCTTTCTCCGTAGATTCTACATTCTTCTCGAGGATCTCGACTTGATAATTCCCATTCCAAACCTAGCAGGACCAGTGTTTAGCTCAATACCTTACTTACCCTGAGTCCTCGTACCAGTTACCAGTTCAAACCTTTTGCACCGAAAAGACTTTTCACCTCAGCCACATATCTCCTCACATTTCATCCTCCCAGCCTGCGGGCTGTACTCTACTGTAGTGACAAGGATAAGGCTAAAACTCAAGCAGGAACCATGACATCCCGGCGCTAAAGAGAGTGCTGACGCGCGATCTTCTTTGTGGTGTCGCATAGTACGAGTGTTGACTTAAGTTCACTGGCTTCCCCATGCGAGAAGTAGAGATCCTATTACCGGTAGTATTTTATTTTTTATTTGTTTCTATATTGAAAGAAAGCCTGACTACCAATCTTTCTTCATTGTGAAACTTCAACATACTGTACCCGTTCCTGTCAAAGATGTCGAAACGAACAGTCTTTACAACTGTGACACCCCTCCCTGCCGGGATCAGTCGCGAAACGGTATTGGAAACCCTGCACGATCACCTCGAAATGATTGACCTCAATCCCCTCGTCGAAGAGAGACATCCCATAAAACCGCCGCCAAAGTCTACCGCTGAAGAATACCACTGTCAATGGTATTCTCTCACAGATCGAGTCAAATATCTACCAGCAGGGCTGGCTTCTGGAAAAGTCAGCTATAATGCATGTTTCCACGACCTTCCGATAGGACTCCAGACCCATGTATATGCGCCAATGGGTTTGAACATAAAGGGCAAATGGTCGCTGGGAGGATCACTACCCGGAGAACCAGTGGCGCCAGTAGAATTGGGGGTAGGAGCACCGTTGCAAGGGCTTTGGATAAGAGAAGATGTGGACATGAAGTGCAACATCATGATGACCAGCTTTGTCAAGAAGACATTGAAGAAGGCACACGCCTCTCTAGTCGACCGACTACTCGTCAAGGCACAGATTGTCGCCGCAGCTCTGAAGAACCAAGAATGGAACAACAATGCGCCACTCAGCGCATCTTCACAAGTTTCAATCCAATACGCCCCAAGTACATCAGACTTCGATTCGCAGAGCCATTACGCCGTGTCTCCCCCAGCTTTCAACCCATACCCGCACAACCCACCCCCACAATCCGAGCACCCCGCCTTCCGCGACAGAAACGACCACGACAGCTCGCTCTACCCAAGACCACTCAGCACGTATAGCTCCACCACATCTAGCCAGAACGGCCGATCGTCATATCAAGATTCTTTGATGGGAAACCACAACGCTGGTGCCAGAGTATCGTGGCAGAACTTGGGTGCGAATAGGAGGAGCCCTTCGATGCAGCATGTTGATCCAGCGTACCACAAAGCAAACGCTTACTACCACCCAGACTCGTTGTCGCAGCTCCCTTCTGAGGGGCCCCTGTACCAGCAGGGATACCAGGTGCAGGGAAGAAGGCAGAGCGGGAGGCAGGACCAGAAGAGTATGCTTGGGTATCCAGGTCCACCTCCACCACCAAAATCGTATAACGCGGCAGAGCTGGAATAATGGATGGTTTGGTGGCCCAGTTTCTAAGTGGCGGTATTCCTCTCATGGCAAGGAGTTTTGGGGCTCGGTTTATTGGTGAATTGAATGATACCCCCGCAAGGCCTGATTCAGTTAAAATCAAATGGGTTTGCTCCTGCATACAACTATTATTAGTAATGGCGTTTTGGATGTTTTTAGTTGGTTGCTCAAGGTCAAGATCTAGAAATAAGAGAATACTAAATATGTAATTTTCATGAATTTCAACTCCACCCGACTCTTTTCGGAAAGTTCTCTCTACCGCGACTCGCGCTAGAGGCTGTCTCCTTTAGTGACTTTCTAGAAACTTGAGTAGCTTCTCTGTCCCATATGGGTATCTTAATATTATACACATCAGTCTTTTCATGATCCATCGTCTCTTCACTCGTCGACCTTCTTCGCTTCCGCCTCCTCCTTTGCTTCGGCTGCTTCTTCTTGCGGCTCCTCCTTGACGTCCGAGTCCTTGACAGTTTCAGGAACCTCCTCGGTGGCTGGCACATCTTCTGCCATCTCTTCAGGGCTCTTAGCTAGCTCTGGCGCAGAGACTTCATCGGTTTTTACCTCCTCAGTCTTCTCGCTCGCATCCACTTTCGCGCCATTTTCCGTCGATAGCTTTTCGCCTAAACTCTCTGAAGACATCCTGTCCCAAGATCCCGCGGACGCTGCCGTATCATCGTGCTCTGCTGCCAGCTGTTCGACCTCCTCAACTGGTTCCAGCTCTGGCTTTGGCTTTTCCTCCGGCGTATCATGCTGGCCTTCAACTTCGTGGGACTCAACAATCACAGGAACGTCTGCCGCACCCTCTTCATCCGCCAGATTTAACTCTTCCAACTTATGCGTAATATCAGGGTCTTCCTCGTCTGACTCTAGAACTGTGTGGATTGCAGATCCAACAGAGGGGGATGATCGAACATGGCGTCTAGTATTTGTATTGGCTCGGCCAACATTGATGAAATCTTCATCCACTGCGGACAAATTATTGTTCTCGTCCGACTTCATAATCGACGGGACTTTTGCCTTCGGCTCATCAATAATTTCTAAGCCTTCTGCTTCAGGAGGCAGCTTGTAGTTCTCAGCCGGCAACAGATCGTAGGTATCGCAAACCGTCTTAAAAAGAACATACAATCCAGTATGTCCCTCAACCTGCCAGAACACTCCTCGGTGTTGGAACCAGGCATGTGCGAATATCCGGTGTAGCCGTCTGAAAATATTGATCAAATGCTTGACCCCAGCTCCACGCTCATCCGTCGCATCCCCAGCACCCAGACTTAGCCGACTGGGAAATATCTTCTGGCTTGTGACAATGTTCGTAGCCCAGTCGAGTGTGTGACAGCAGTAATCGATAGCGCAGCAGCTCTTGGGAGACTCGTGAACGGCGCAGAGGAATTGCCACTCGCTGGCGCGCATCTCGGGGCAGGTAGTGGCAGAGCATGGTGGAT
This sequence comes from Lachnellula cervina, assembly GCA_007825325.1. NCBI lineage: Eukaryota > Fungi > Ascomycota > Leotiomycetes > Helotiales > Lachnaceae > Lachnellula > Lachnellula cervina. Next base: position 6,146 of record QGMG01000465.1, on the reverse strand, counting down.
CGTCGAAGAGGAAGCCAATGATCAGATCATTGCACTTGTTAATGAGGAAACGGCAGAGTTCGTAGAGCCAGAGAGCACGGTCAACCCCGTCTGGTTGTGTAGCAATGCGGATGGCTGTCTCTCGGTCTATAGGAATCGTATTATCGCTGTTTTCGGGCTTCGTATAGTGGTGGTGGAGCGCCTTGAGGTGTTCTTGAAGCTGGAAGGCCGAATCGAGCTATGAAAGTGTCAGCCTTCCTCACAACAATAGGATCCATGGTGAAGTACTTCACTTAGCGGAACGAGAGGGGGACCAGCTGCCATGTCCGCAGACTTGGTGCCGGGGTGTATCCTTCTGGCAGCATTTGCCTCTATAACGCTCTGCTCAAGTAGAGGTTCCTGGCTTGCGGAGCTTCCTAAAGCTGGTGATGTTGGTCCTATTTGAATCTCTGTTGGGGGTGGAGGACTTGGAAGCCTCGGAGAGCTTGGTTGCATAGACATACTTATGATTTATTTCGAATAGCTCGCCAGCTAAATGAAAGGCAAATCACATCGAGGGGCTTTGCGTTGTCCGGCGCTCTATTATGCTCCGAGTATGTACAGTACAGGAAGTAAGTAGTGGATCGAAGAAGGCCAGGCAAGGCGTAGTTGAAGACCTGGCGCCAATCAAGACAGCTCGCTTAAAAAAGGGACAAGGCTACGCTACGCTATGTAAAATATTACATTCCCACCCCCCTACCTCATTGTTCTCCTTCTACACACCCAAGTACATAAAATGAATTTTGAAGACGATGAAGCTCCACCACTACTGGTCGATGTAGAAGGCCAGGGTGATGCCGAGGGGGGACCAGATCGTATTAGGGTTCCCATTACCATTGTCACAGGTTCGTCGCGTCTGAGTCTCACCAAATATGCTATGGTATCTAACTCGTGAGTCTTAGGATACCTTGGAGCAGGGAAGACAACTCTCCTAAACTACATTTTGAATGAACAGCATGGAAAGAAGATCGCTGTTATTTTGAACGGTATGGACCCCAACAACTGACTCATCGCATAGTCTTTCACTGACGCTCGTCGTTGGTAGAATTTGGTGATTGTGAGTTGGTCTTCGGATCCCCGGCACACTACAATTAACATAATATACTAATTGTGTTAGCGGCCGACATTGAGAAGACTTTGACAGTCAACACGGGTGGTGAACAAGTACAAGAGTGGCTTGAAGTTGGCAATGGTTGTATTTGCTGCTCTGTGAAGTACATTGAGTCCTGTGTCTTTTCTGTCTATGTCGTCACTGACATAGCCAAGGGATCAGGGTGTCAATGCAATCGAATCTTTAATGGAGAAGAAAGGAGCCTTTGATTATATCCTTCTAGAAACCACTGGATTAGCAGACCCTGGGAATCTTGCACCACTGTTTTGGGTAGACGAAGGGCTTGGCAGTTCCATATATCTGGATGGCATCGTCACTCTTATCGATGCCAAGAATGTTCTCAAAAATCTTGATGAGCCAGCTCAAGAGACTATCCCATCTGAGGGGCACGAGCATGACGGCCACGCCGGGCCTTTACTGACCACGGCACATCTGCAAATATCTCACGCTGATGTTATCGTCATTAACAAATCGGACCTTGTCAGTGAAGAAGAGCTAGAGGCAGTACAAGCACGAGTCCAGGCGATCAATGGGCTGGCCAAGCTCCACATAACCCAACATGGCCAGGTGCCCCAGCTGGAAGGATTTCTCCTGGACCTTCATGCATATGACAATGTAGGAACACTGGACGTGGGATCAAGAGGGCACAGTCATTTGGATCCAGTATGTATGTTGATTCCTCTTTCTTACCTATCCTTAACAACTTTTAGTCTATATCAACAATTACGATTTTGGTACCTGTTTTGGCACCGGAGCAGTTGCCACATTTGGATGCATGGCTTAGATCAATTCTTTGGGATTCAAGGTTACCAGCTCCAAGCAATGGAGCCGAGGACGAGGACAAAGACAACTACAGCCTGGAAATCCATAGAGTGAAGGCAAAGCTGCCTCTCTCCACTGGAGATATCAAAATCGTTCAAGGCGTCCGAGATGTTTTTGAGATCTTAGATGCGCCGCAAAATCCTTCAGCAGAGCCCACTTTACACGGAAAGATCGTTCTCATAGGTAGATTCCTCTTGAACAAGCCATTCAAAGAGAGCTTCATCAGCGCTGTGGGACAAGCATAAGGTTGGATTGCATGAATGAATTCATACACCTCGCACAACATAGTGCTTGAAACAAAGATGGCCGTTTTTTATGTCAATTCTTTCATTGTGATGTCTCATTTCTTGTAAGAATTTCAATTGACCCTCCTTCAGGACTAGATTGAGGGTAAGAACCGCCAGGGTGTTAACCTGTCTCACCCATAAGCCTGTAGTGAAAGCTTGGCGCAGACATAATGAATTAAGTGTTTACATGCTCATGATGCAAATCTTTTCTTTTTGTCTCAGAAGTATTCTGGTTTGAATGAAGGTGGTATTCTTGCATGAGAATGCATTGCCCTTGATTGAATCTGCCACCCGAGGTGGAGCATTCAGCCAGAGTCCCAGGTGTGTTCTGTTACTAGGTCGCCGTCGCTCTTGCCGTACTACTGTTGCTGGCATCTGGGTAGGGCTTGGGGGATATTCTGATCACCATTTAAGAAAGCATTGCCCTGCTCGAATCTGCCACCCAAGGTGGGAGATTCAGCTGGTGGTCCCACGTGTGTTCTGTTGCTAGGTCGCCGTCGCTCTTGCCGTACCTAGTTGGCGCCAGCATTATACTTGCTCACTCTCAACATGTGATCACTCTACTATTGTCCCCCGTTTTGGAAGGCACCAAGGACGATGACAAAATGAGCTAAAGCAGTATGTAAACAAACGTCGTCGCGCTCGTCTCTTTCTTCCTCTTCATGCATCCTGCATACCGCCTCGCACACCCACTCTTCTTCAATTCTTCCCCACACCCATCTACACTTTTCAAAACCACTCACAATACTTTCAATACACACTCAGCCAACTTTTTTCGTACGCACTCGAGCAATAGTCGTCGTGTGCGCTGCGATTCATCGTGCTCAGCACGGTCGCGTCGGGTTCTCTCAGACGCATATCAACACCAATTCTTCATACGCCCACCGACATCACTCCTCTTCTCATAAACACGATATCACCTCTTTTCTATATACACCCATCAACACTTCATCGATTCTTCAAATGCTCACTTATCAAACAAGCTAAGCATAAAGATGTCGACAGAAGTGCATCCCCCGACACCACCCCCGCACACCACTGGTGTGCACCATAACCTATCACGCCGCCTCAGCTTCCGCAAGCTCTCAACCAGTCGTTCTCAAGCACCTATCAACACAGAGTCTCCTCAACGCTCTCACCGACGTTCTACCTCTCTACAAGGCTTAGTGTCTCGTATCCTGCCTACTCGCCGCGAGGAGAGGGGACATACATTGCGACCTGGCCTCGACACTGAAGGTCCAAGTCACACCGTCAAAGATGACCATGATACTCCAGCCACAAAGGTTGGCGTTTCAAGCTGGTCTTCTCAGAACAGTCGATGGGGACGTTCTCGTCGTGGTGATAGTTCAGACACCACCCAATCCAATGGATATGGAAGACTGAGTAGAATCTTTGGACCACCACTCAAGGCCATCGAAAAAGCGAAGACAAAGTTGGCCCCGCGGGCTGAGCAAAAGGGCGAGAGTTCGCAGGCGTATTCGCTGAAGTCCTCTCTGCAACATTCCGCACAGGCCGAGAGCCATGTGGTTATTGTTGAACCTAACGGAGAATCCAATCCTATAATGGATGAGAAGGAATCTTCCAAGACCCATGTCGTTATTGTTGAACCTAACGAAGAATCCAATCCTACAATGGATGAGAAGGAATCTTCCAAGACTCATCTCGTTATTGTTGAACGTAACAAAGAATCCAATCCTGTAATGGAGAAGGAATCTTCCAAGACTCAGCAGATGTTTGAGCAAAAGAAGGCTCGCAGAGAGCAAAGACGAGCTCTACAAGAAAGCGGCGACTTTCTTGGAGTCCAGGGCGCCAACCCGAGAACTGGTTACTTTGACATCAGTGATACGACTAGCAGCACCGAGTTGAGTCAAACTGACGATTTGAAGAAATGTCTCGAAGTACGAGGCAAACAGATTGGTGATAACCAGAGCCAAATTGAAAAGTTTGAAGCCGCAGATGCGGAGCATTATACGGGAATCGAGAGAGCCGAGTCAGACAGGGACTCAAGAAAGAGAGACACAGCAGAGCAGAAGAAGCTTGAGACTAAATTGTATCCAAGCCGTCTACCAAGGTGGAAGGCTACCGAGAATGAATGGAGTAGTATCGTGGAGCCTACATTGAGCCCAGTTGAGCAGTCGTTGGCTGGAAGCCCGTTGAGAGGTCAGTGTTAAAACGCACCCTTATGTGTTTGGAGCTAACACTTTGCAAACAGAGACTGCATCTGATAATCAGACTGTCCCGTGGCTCGCAGGCAACAACCCACCCCTTATTATCCCTAGAACCCCCACCAATCGAAAAGACTACTTTGTTGGCCTCCCAGCTACATTTTCTCCTTTCATATGGGAGCGATCCAGCAGCAAGCCTGCCAAATCTGCGTACAAGATCCCTCGAAAGCCTGTCGGTTCAGGGGACAATCGCCAGAAAGGCAACAAGTCGGACGACACAGTTCTTCATACGAAGCACGAGCCGGTTGAACAAACATTGGGTCAAAAAGAAGACTCTTTTAAAGTTCTTCCTCTCTTCACAAAGTCTCCCAAGGAGCAAATATCTAGTCAAAAGGAGGATTTCAAAATTCTTCCTGACACCACAAAGTCTCTTAATGAGCAGAAATTGGGTCAAGGGCGGGACGTTTTTTTAGACCAACTGGCAGAAAACAAAGCTACAGCGACCTTGTGCCAGTCAGTATCGACGAAACAAGTCGAAATCCGCCAGCCACTGGTCCAAAACCGGCAAGCTTCCAACCAGGGAATGCCGCTCAATCTTCCCCCGGTGTACATCAAGGACCCTGTAGCGGCACGAACGCCTCAGAGCTACCCGCACCCAGCAGTATGGGCTCCCCCAACCATCATGGATACGGAGCCGGACATTTTCCTATCGTCCACCAACACCTGCACCATCACCACTACTGGATGCATTCCAAAGTACCGAATCCCTTGCCAGTTGGACGGCGCGGACGAGACCAAGAACGACCCAACCAGGCATTCACCACTCCGTCGCAAACAGTGCAATATACCCCTCCGTACAATGTACCGCTTGGGCATAAACAACGTACAGAGCAACAAGCTCGGCAACGAGTCCCCAACTACTCCAGTAGCCACAGCTACATTGTCGGAACACAAACTGGAGCAGACGAAGGAGAGGACTCCGGGCAACACACCTCTCCGTACAGTGTACCGTTTAGCTACAAACAACGTACAGAGCAACAAGCTCAGCAACGAGTTCCCAACTACTCCAGTAGCCACCGCTACATTGTTGGAACACAAACTGAAGAGGACACAGAGCAACATACCCCTTCGTACAGTGTACCGTTTAGGTACAAACAACGTACAGAGCAACAAGCTCGGCAACGAGTCCCCCCCAACCACTCCAGTAACCGCCGCTATATCATCGGAACACAAACTAGAGCAGACGAAGGAGAGGACCTCAAGGTTGTGTCATCAGACTTCGCTAGAAGGAGAGAGGGTCGAAATGAAGAACACACCCACATTCACATCTACGTCCCTACGAAGCCCCAGCTTGCGCAAGCAGAATGGTGCAAAGGCACAAACTGCTGCGCGCAAAAGGATTGCCGCTGCTCGGAGCCAAAAGACCCAACCTGCTCCGCGACGCGAAATTCGGACTACAGTATACCAAAACATGAGGCACGAACAAGCGGTAAAGAAGAGTCAGAATTGCATGATGAAAGGCGAGGTGAGAATAATCACCCGTTCATTTTGAGACACTTAACTAATTCTACCAGCAGCAGCAGCTGTCTTGCCCGAGGCTACGACCAAAGGCAAAGGAAGCGGGAGATCCCAACGAGGAACTCGAAGCAATCCTTCGAGGACTAGGAGACACCGGAAGTCCTTCCAATAGTAGTGAGGGTGGCGAGGTGAGAATAATCAGCCGTTCATTTTGAGACATTAACT
>QGMG01000464.1:0-28082 GCA_007825325.1 Lachnellula cervina | reverse complement strand
CCAAACACCCTCCTTCCAAATGAGCCCTTTCTAACGCATGATGCCCTGACGCCAATAACTCTCGTCCATCTTTCAATCACCCACTGCCAGTGGAACATTCTGCCGAAGAGAGCCCACACCTTCTGAACAACCCCGCATCTCTCCATCTACGTACCCTTAGGCAATTCATACTCTGATTGGGAAAGTCAACACAACAAAAATCACAGGCACCATGGACGATATCGTCGGCACTTTCGTGGCCTTCACGGGGGCGAGCCCGGACGTTGCGCGGAGGTACCTAGAGATGACCGACAACAACAGTGAACAAGCCATCGAACTATACTTCGACTCTCCCGATCTTGCCTCTAGTATAGGCCAAAGTACCCAGCCATCTGCACCACCTATACCATCCTCTACACGACTACAACATCGAGCTGCAAGCGTCGGGAGAGAAGACTCCAAGGGAGTTGTCCATTTAGACGACGACGAAGACATGATAGATCTTGATGACGGGGAGCAAGCCACATCCGCAGCAGCTATAGGTCGAGCAGTAGACTATGAAGATGACGAAGCCATCGCTAGGAGAATGCAAGAAGAGTTTTATGCGGGGGGCGATGCGTCTGGAGGCTTTAATGCAGATGGTGTCAGGGCACCTATTGGACGTACGACGGAAACCCTTGTTGGGGGACATGGTGGCGGAGGTTGGGGCGCAGAAGATATGCAAGCAGCAGTCGAACAGCAGATGAGGAATCGTCTGGCTCGAGCACCAGGTACGGATGTGTCTATAGAATCAAGTCCGTTTGCAAATACTGACTTTTGTAGGACGACCAGGCGTTTTCAACCAGAGACCAGTGCCATCTATCTGGGATGAATCTGCTGATGCTACTACACGTCGGCAAGGTCTTGCTGAAGCCACCGGCGGTGGTTCTGAAACATCAAGCAAGGCTGCGCTGCTGGCGGAACTATTTAGACCCCCCTTCGAGCTTATGAACCAGATGGCTTGGGATGATGCTCGTGATAAAGGAAAGGAAGATGCAAAGTGGATTTTGGTCAACGTACAGGATCCTTCCATATTCGACTGTCAACAACTGAACCGTGACATATGGAAGCATGACGGCATCAAGGAGCTAGTCAAGGAAAACTTCATCTTTATGCAGTATTCAAAAGACGACCCACGAGGAAGCCAATACATTCAATACTATTTTCTCTCGAAAGATAGCGACGCTGCATACCCACATATCGCCATTGTCGACCCACGTACCGGAGAGCAGATGAAAGTATGGTCCGGACCACCAGTACCTAATGCTGGGGAGTTCCTCATGCAACTAGTGGAATTTTTAGATCGCTACAGTCTTGATGTTACAAAGAAGAATCCCGTGGCCAAGCGGAAACCCGAAAAGCCTAAATCTATCGATGTTGATCGGCTTACAGAAGAGGAAATGCTCGACCTAGCCTTACAGAACAGTCTTGCAAATACAGCTGCAGCTGGTCCGAAAGAACATGACCCAGATGATCTTACGAAGAGCTTTGGGGATGCGAGTAAGGGCAAAGGAAAGGAGGTCGATAAGGGCACTGAAGAAGAAGCCGCTGGACCCTCGAATGGTCATCCTGAAGAGGAAACATCAGAACCATCCGCATACTCACGAATACCCCCCAACAATCCTCACGTCGAGCCTGCGCCGGGACCTAATGTGACTCGAGTTCAGTTTAGGCATTCCACAGGACGAGTTGTACGAAGATTCCGAGTGGACGATCCAGTTCTACGGATATTCGAATGGCTCAAGGCAGATCCTTTGGAGGGTAAGGCAGGGGTTCCATTTGATTTGACGGGTATGGGCAAGGACTTGGGGGATTATTTGGAGGAAACAATTGAGGATGCAGGTCTGAAGAATGGTACTGTCATGGTGGAGTTCCTGGAGGATTAGAGAGTGAGGGAGACGAGGTTTTTGAAGTGAGAATAATGTCCCACTGGTTGATAGACATTCTCCTTTGTTCCGTAACGGTCGACCGTACTCGAGGCGGCATCATGGCATACATGACTGGCATATTGTGCCTCTATTTCCTCTAGCCTTGGCCTTGGCCTTGGCGTCCCTCACAGCATTAGAAGGCACTCCAGCCGCGGGACGAGCATCATTGAGCATGAACACGAACATGAGGATAGAATGAATGAAGAAATGCCCGACTTTGAATGACACTTTGATGGGACCTTGCAGCTGGATCGCATGTATGCGAATGGAATTCATTCGCGTGTGAAAGCTGGGCGGCTGTTTACTTACCTTACTGACCCTTGAAATCAATACTCACCGGACGAATAGAAATGATTGGGCGTGGACAAGCATCCTAAAATCACAACAACATATCCCGTCTATAATTCTCCTAAAAAAGCAAAGCATAAACATCGCAATCCAACGGAAGCATCTCCTTGTCTTATGTTGACTGAACTCTACCGCAATCACTTCGTTCTGTAGACCAGTCGCGCCCACTTCCCCGGATATTCATGAAACAAGGAAGCCGCCGGGTCGTTCCTGCATTCCAGACTTGAGCAACGGCCGCCGTCTCGTTCATTCCAGGCTGGGATGCCCTCCCTTTCACTTCACTTTGCCTGGGCCGCGAAAGGATATTTAGCAGCTCCAGCCCTTAGTAAGAACTAGAAAGTTACATTTCTGGTCCAATTCACCCTCATTTATCGATACCATACGCTGTTATACCCCGCCGTCACCACGTTAACGACCTGCTGCAATTCTTGCCCTCGGCTTCTTGACCGAATATCTCGATTATTGTTTTGAAGCGCGTCTTCCTACTGTTTATCTTCCTGCAAACTCGAGGAGCTGCCTCTGCGGCAATCTGCCCAGAGGTCTCGACAATCTCCAGCGGACCGACTGCACCAATCACACGAGATTTCGCCTTGTCACCTCTCACAAACTGGCTGGTAGGACATAATTTGGCAAGATGTCAAGCGGAGGTGGTATGATGGGTGGCGTGGTAGATCCGGAGACGCTATATACCAAGCAGAATTGCATAGGTATGCCGTGAGAGGCTCATCTATCCTCGTACCCCAGTGCTGACCGGATCTAGGTGGTGGCAGCTTTGGAAAGGTCTACAAAGGGTAATTTCTCGTCTCCTGTTTTCGTAAATGGTATCAAACTGTAGCTAACACTGTAGCAGAGTAGATAAACGTACTGGGCAAGCTGTGGCTATCAAAGTAATCGACGTCGAAAATGCAGAAGACGAGGTGGAAGATATCATACAAGAGATCTCCATTCTATCCGAACTCCACTCCCCATATGTTACACAGTACCACGGATCATACTTGAAGGGCTCCGATCTATGGATTGTTATGGAATTCTGTTCTGGTGGGAGTTGTGGGGATCTGATGAAGCCAGGGCTTATAAATGAGGAGTATATTTCGATCATTATCCGAGAACTACTACTTGGTCTAGATTACCTGCACGGGGACAAAAAGCTTCACAGGGATATCAAGGGTAGGGAACATCTATATCTTAGAGCTACGTGAGATAGCTAACCTTCCCGCCAGCTGCAAATGTTTTATTGGGAGCCAACGGTCAAGTCAAGCTGGCCGATTTTGGTGTTTCGGGACAACTTTCAGCTACGATGACGAAAAAGAACACGTTCGTTGGCACACCATTCTGGATGGCTCCTGAAGTCATCAAGCAATCTGGCTATGATCACAAAGCGGATATCTGGTCATTGGGAATCACTGCCCTAGAATTGGCCAACGGAGAACCACCGTACTCTGACATTCATCCTATGAAAGTTCTATTTTTAATACCCAAGAATCCTCCGCCAGAGCTGGAAGGCAATTTTTCCAAGGCATTTAAAGAATTTGTTGAGTTATGTTTACAGAAAGACCCTAGGAAGCGACCTTCTGCTCGAGAGTTATTAAAGCATCCATTCGTTCGAAAGGCCAAAAAAACGTCCTACCTTACTGAGCTGATCGAACGTTACGAAAGATGGGCAGTGCACCACAAAAGCGATGGAGATGATGATTCAGATGATGGGCGAGACGAACTACCCCGGATGGCACCTGTAAACGACGATCTGTGGGATTTTGGGACTGTACGACCTGTTGGAGGTAGAGGAGCAGGTCGATCGGGGTTGAATACGATGGGCGAGTCCGCAACTAATGCGAGATCTTCAAGATCCTCTGAAAGCGAAGATGATTATTCCGACCGACCACACAGTTTATCACCGACGAAAATGAAGGACTCGGGATATGTCTCCAGTACAGATACAGTCAAAGGATTGAACTCTCCTATAACAAGCCAGCAAAGACAGTCATCACCGCAACGACGGCCTGTTCCTAACATGCCACCTCAATCGCCTTCAAAGGTCCCTTTGCCACCTTCTCCGGAAAAATATCGAACTCCAGGGCCCCAAACACCAAGAACACCTCAACACCAGTATCTATCCCAACAGACGACTGAATCTCCGGACTACGATAGAACGTTACAAGAGCAACTGCAGAGAGATATGGGGTTCTTAGACATTGGGGCAACTCCTTCCCCTCAGCCAGCGAGGTCACAAGTTGCCCCCTCAGCCATCCAAGCCCAGGATTCCCAATCCGCCGCAGCTACTCCGCGACCTTCAAGCCAACAACCGCTACCAAAACTTGGGCCTTTAAAGTTACCTGAAATCCCGCCGTTTCGAGGCCAACCCCTACAAAAAGTTACAAACCAGCCAACTGTACCAGCAAAGCAACAAATGCCCCAATTGGCGCAGCCTCTCACTTCTCAGAACGTAAACCCACGTCAGCTTGGCCAGCAACCACTTCCCGCTCTTCCTTCCAAACTTCGTGAGAACACGCCTTCGCGAGAAAGCCTCTCCTCTGAATCCTCCCGAACACCGACGACTATGCCCTCTCCAACTCCCGCTAGCCCGACCGGCGAACTTGATGCCCTCAATGATGTCATTTTCCCAGCTCTCGAGGAAGCGCTGAAACGCCGCCAGATATGTCTCCAGCAGGCATTTGGACGAACTGGCACTACTCCAAAGCAACAGCGTGCACAGGCAGCACACGAAAAACTAAGGAAACTGGTTTATAAATTAGCTCACGTATGCAAAGAAATTGATCATTGGGACAGGCAGGAGCCGGTCGGCATGGACAATGGTGTGGATGTCTTCTTGGAAGGGCTGCTAGAGGAGATATTGGTGCGTGTTGAGCCTGCTGATGACGATAATGATGATCGACGATGAGATGAGATAAGATAGAATATTACGATTGGTTTTTATGGAGGCCTCGGTCTGGGGAGTTTTCGTGGTCATGGATTAGGGGCTCTGAGGGTGGACTGGTTTGACTAGAAGTCTGTAAATACCCGAGAGCAATGATGAGCAATGCTCTGGATGCAGAGTGTATTTGCATAGCAGCGTTACTGGTCAATCAAGATGCAATTCACTTATTTTACTTGCACATACGAGGTTTCCAGGTGGCCAATAGATCACGGGCGGAGAGGTCCCATTAACCCCCGAGTTCCCCTGAGGGCATCAGAGCCCCAAATCCCTATAGGCTGCGAAATATCCAACATTGTGAAATGAGAGCCATAAGAGCCATTGAGAGCGTCATCACGTGGATTATATCACGTGGCATGTTGTGTGAGCTAGCCTTACGGTGGCCATTGCGAAGCCAACAGGCAGGCAACAAACACGAATCAGGACAAGTCGTAATATATTCATTGCCTGCTGACGATGTTTGATTATCCTACCAGTTTGCTCTCGCCATAAAAATCCCCGTTTGCTGTCTTTCAGAACCACCAATACGTAATGAATTTGCCTTCACAACGAAATCCAATATCAACCTCGTCAAGATGTCCGCCGAGACCAGAGAGCTCGAGCTTTGTGGCAAGGTGGAGATGCGCATAGCACTCGCCCAAGACGACAAACTTGAAGGTCTCCTGAAGACTTACTTGCCGCCTCTGCTGCTGAAGCTGACATCCTCTTCTGTTGACGTGCGCAACAAGGTACCAATGTCCATCAACACGTGACAGTGTAAGATGCTGACTCTTTTGAAGGTGATATCAATTTGTAGTCATGTCAAGATTCGGCTTGCTGGCAACCAGTACGTTGAGATATGCTTTAATCTATATGTTGACTGGTTGGCTGACTTTTCACTAGTGGCATTGTCCTCCCCGTCGCGACCCTCCTAAAGCAATACAAGGAGAACCCGGATTCTGCTATGATACGACACTTCGACCTTCTTTTCATACAGCAGAGTGTGGGAAAATTATCGTCAAAAGTAAGGCAGCTGAAAAATATGCTTTCTCTGGGCCACTAAGTCGCTAACGATAGTGCAGGAGCAAATGGACCTACTGCCAACGATATTGCATGGACTTGCCAAGGATGCTGGTACACAGACCTGTGCCACTCTCTTCAATCTATTCCTCCGATTGCTACCTCGTCTTCGTATACCGCTGCGTGGAAGCAAAGAAGACACAGAGCTGAGACAACAGCTTGGGCTGGACGAGCATGTTGAAGATGCAAAGTTCGTGGCTTCATGGTTTGGGAAGCTTGTTCTCTTCACCCTCGTACGCTCTACAGCAGCTGGGGTTACTTGTCCTGGACTCACTCTCCAAGAATACGAGTTCTTGACATTGAGTGGAAAGCAAGAGACATGGGATCCAACCACTGAAGAGGGACTAAATCTAACACAAACCAAGATTGGAATTCTTGCATTCTTAGCTAGCGGCGCTTTTACGGATGATGAGCGATTCTTGCCAGCTTTGTTTGCGTCTGGAGACACTAACTCTCGGATTTCCAGCGCAGGGGATGACATGCTGAAGCGGTCAACCATCTCATTGGAAAATCTCGAGACTATTGAGAACCTTTTGAAGATCTATTTCACACTGAAACCGGCACTACAGACTAGATTGCTCGTTCTGCTCAGTAAATCGGCCATCTCAACAACATTTCCTCGGCAGATTGTGAAGATCGTGCAAGAAGCAATTCAGCCAGACGATAACACAAATATTCCCGCAAAAGGCCTTGAGACTGTAAAATTTAGAAATGCGTTGTTCAATTACATGAATTGGGTATCCCGCGTAGGCTCTACTAGTGATCTGGAGCAGGTATCTCCTCAACTAGTTGGGTTCCTGCGAAGCTACATCGAAGATCAAGGCTGGCCCATTCCCCACGATAAGTCTCAGGATGCTGTCGCTCTGCGAGCACTCGCCTACGAGACTCTGGGTTCTCTGGCCAAGACTACCCCTTCGATTGTCCTCAACAATGAGCTGTCACTTGTTAAGTGGCTTTTCAGATCCTTGACAGAGGAAGGTTCATCGGAGACGCTCTTTGTAAGTATAGAGGGAGCCCTATCGAGTTTACTGGGTGTATTTTCTGTGCAGCTGGACTCAACCCTGAAGTATGAGTTGCGTTTGCTGCTGCTCAAGTACATGACTTTGCAAGAAGGTGAAGGTGGTATTGTGAGAAGCGCTCGGTTCTCCACTGCTCGTTGGGCGAATCGATGTCTTGATTACAACGACGTCGTAGGGCGATGGATAGATATACTTGCGCTTGGTGGTCGTACAGACGAGCGTAGCGATGTGGTTGAGGAGGGTAAGAAAGGCCTTGTAAGTTGTCTTGGCTACTCTGTGATTTAGTAGGTACTAACACCATTTCCATAGGACCCATATTGGTACCGGCTCCTCAATTCTTCTGCTACTACTTCGGATTGTCCCATCCCTGTCTGGGCCGAGATGGTCAAGGTATTTTTTACTTCACAAAGTCTTCTCGAGACTTCTACTATCGCAAATAGCATGAAAACTGGCATGGATGTCGATGCCGTATCCGTATTTGGCAACTTCTCTGGGTCCAAGATCAACGCTTTTCCATCTGCTGTCGGTTACTGTCGTAGAATGCTGTTATTGGGGGCATTGGAGAAGTCCGAAGTGCCATTCAACATTGATGCAGATTGGGAGCGCCAGCTAGACGTTCTCTTTCGCACTGACAAAGAGTCCCGAAAGGCCATCAAAGCCTATGTTAAATCTGTGGATGAAGATGCGCTGTACACCTACCTCACAGCCGCCTTCGAAGGTATGTTAAGGAATGATGGGAATGGCTTTGGAGAATGTGGCAAATGCTTCGTCGAAATTGCTTCCATTGCACCCAGCAATATTATTGGTCGCCTTTCTGGGCGAGCTATTGAACTTTTCAAGGCGATTCGATCGAACAATGTTGCAACGAGATATCTTGCAGCACAAGCATTTGGCATGTTAGCTCCACATCCAACAGCTAGCGGCGAGTCGATCCAGAAGTTGATAGAATCTTTGCGGGACGATATAATGCCGTGGTCATCGGCAGTGGGAGCTGATGCGAACAGAGTACACGGTTCAATTCTTTCGCTGGGCCATATCCTTAGTCGAGCTTCCTACTATGGCCGGCTTGAAAGTGTCGACAAAGCCGTTGTTCAGGAGAATGTATCGGCTCTGCTGGACATTACTACAAATGCTAAAGATACCTCTACGAAGGAGGCTGTGTTTAATGCAGTCGGGCAAATCAGCGCCTCTGGTGTTCTTACAGCCACAAAAATAGACGAGTCTTTGAAGAAAGCCACTGGTAAGAAATTCTCAAGAGTCCAAATAAATCCTGCCAGAGCTTAATGCTGACTTTCTATGTTGTAGACATCATTAATTCATTGACGGTAGAAGCCAAAAAGGGTAACGAGAAAGCAATTTCTGCGTTAGGGCGGCTGTCCCTCGTCTTTGATGAGAATGAAGAATCCGGGCCACTCTCGTCCATCCTTACGACGCTATATGGGCTGCATGAGCTGAAGCAGGCTGAGATCCATTTCACTGTTGGAGAGGCTCTAAGCTGTGCCGGTGCATGTTGGCAATCTGACTTTCTTCTCCTCGGCCTAGATGTTGCTTCTACTTACGAAGGACGGACGAAACGGCAAAACACTTTTGCGACAGTCCTGGACAAGCTATTGCAAGATTGCAAGACCACAAAGCCGTCACTGAAGAAAGCATCGGGGATTTGGCTTTTTTCTCTGATTCAAAACTCAGGCCATCTTAGCGAGGTTCAATCGCGTTTAAGAGAATGCCAAGCTGCATTCATGGGCTTGCTCTCAGCACGAGATGAACTTGTTCAGGAGACAGCAAGCCGTGGACTCAGTCTTGTTTATGAGCAAGGTGACAAGCCGCTCAGGGAGAAGCTAGTCAGTGACCTCGTTACATCTTTCACTGGTACCAGTGCCCAACTCAAAGTTGACCAAGAAACCGAGCTATTCGAGCCAGGTGCATTGCCGACGGGCGACGGAAACTCTGTCACATCATACAAAGATATTATTTCTTTAGCAAACGAGGTTGGTGACCAAAGTTTGGTATACAAGTTCATGTCTCTTGCAGCGAACGCCGCTACATGGTCTACGCGATCTGCATTTGGGAGATTTGGGCTCAGTAGCATCCTTTCGGAATCCGAAATCGATCCTAAGTTATACCCAAAACTCTACCGCTATCGATTTGACCCCAATCCCAATGTTCAGCGTTCGATGAATGATATCTGGAGTGCCCTCGTCAAGGATTCAAGTGCTACGATCAATAATTATTTCGACGAAATCCTAGCGGACCTCTTGACTAGCATCGTCGGAAAAGAATGGCGAACACGAGAAGCGAGTTGTGCCGCTATCGCTGATCTTGTTCAGGGGAGAGAGTTTGATAAATATGAGAAACACCTCCACGACATTTGGGCGGTTGCGTTCAAGGTTCTGGACGATATCAAAGGATCTGTCCGTAAGGCCGCTATGTCTTTAAGCATGGTGCTGACAGGCATCCTTGTGCGACAAACTGAGGCCGGGACATCCTCAAAGCATGCACAATCAATGCTGAGAGAAGTGATGCCGTTCCTCCTTTCCGACCAAGGAATGCAGAGCTCTGCCGAGGAAGTGCGAGTATTCGCTACAGTGACGGTATTGAAACTTATCAAAAGTGGTGGTAAAATTCTGCTGCCTTTCATACCAAACCTGGTTGAAGAGCTGATAGGTCTCCTGAGTACACTGGAAGCCGAAGGGGTTGACTATGTGTACTTGAGGGCTGCCCACTATAATCTCACAGAGGAGAAAATCGATTCTGCCCGTAGTACCGCGGTCTCTCGTTCGCCCATTTTTGAGAGTATTGAGCGGTGCCTGGATGCCCTTGATGAGCCTACCATGAAAGAACTCGTCCCCCATCTCGGAAATGCTATCAGGACCAGTATTGGAATGCCGTCGAAGATAGGTTGCAGCGGGGTTTTGGTCAGTTTGGCAACCAGACATAGCTTCGTTTTTCGGCCTCATGCCGACAGCTTCCTCAAGTTGCTAGAGAAGGCAGTTTTGGACCGCAACAATGCAGTCAGTGCTGGGTATGCCAGATCTACAGGCTACCTGGCACGTCTTGCATCTGATGATTCTCTACTTCGTCTCGTAGCCTTTTCAAAGAATCTTTACTTTGATGCGGAAGACGAGACTCGGCGACAGGTCTCTGCGGATATCGTCTATGCAGTTTCGAAGTTTGCCACTGATCGCTTCAACGCCCTAGCCTCGGAGTTCTTGCCATTTGTATTCTTTGCCAAGCACGATTCCAATGAACATACCAAAGAACAGTTTGAAAAGACTTGGTCTGAGAATGTGGGCGGTTCAAGAGCAGTACTCCTGTATACGAAAGAAATCAATGATTTGGCTGTTGGACGACTGGACTCTACGAAATGGACTATAAAGCATACTGCAGCATTGACAATCGCCGATGTGGTTACATCATCCGGGTCAGATATCAGTGGGTCGAATGCAGCAGCTATCTGGCCTGCCTTGGAAAAGGCTCTGGCGCTCAAGACCTTTGATGGCAAAGAAAACGTCCTCGAGGCATTTGTCAAATTTACCAAGGCGGGAAAGTCTCTCTGGGAGGAGGAGCCTAGTATCGCTGCCCAAATGAAGAAGATAGCCATTCGAGAGGCCAAACGCAATAATGAAGCCTACCGACCTTACGCAATCGCCAGTCTAGGAGAATATGCGGAAGCGCGTACAGATATCGACATGTTCGAAGAAGTCTATAAAATCATTGCACCCTTGCTTGAGGAGGCGACCAATGATGATAAGATGGATACGACGGATGATAGCAAGACTGGAGACAAGACTGAAGAGACGCTTGTCGCAAATGGTATCTCAGCGGTGTTTAGAGCAGTAAACATCAAGTATCTTGATCCATCTCCATTAACACACCTACCAGACCTTTTACAGTTGAGCAAAACAGTCATAGCATCCACGAGGTCAACTGCCAGTACGAGAACAGCCCTGTATGAACGTAGCAAAGGATTATTCGATGGTCTTCGCCGGAGAACACACTCTCAAGGGTCAGAAAATTATGAGCTAGCACTGGGGTTCTTCGAATTATTGGAAGTCGCTGGTGGATCTGGTCCTGAAACAATGAGGCTAAAGAGGGGAGAGGCTGCCGAAATGATCGTACAGGCCTTCGTAGGCGGCGCATTTGGTATGTTTAGAGAGGGTAGAGACCCTTGCAAAGATACGATGAAGGCGATGGTTGTTGAGGGGAGGAGAACTGAGAGAGCGCCTGGAGTCAAAGCTGTTCTTGACAAAGTCTTGAAGGCATTTGCGGAATAATAGATAGCGATAGAAGCATAATTCCAGCGACAAGTTTTGCAAACGACTCTCATCACTATAACTAGGGGCCACAGTACGAGTAGCCCGGATTAAGGTACGGTACCTACCTATACCTAAGTATTGTAGTACTGTAAAACCTGAGTCGTGAGGCAAGAACAATAATTTAAAGGAGCTTTAATTTATTCTAGCAATCTACATGTCTGCAAGCCAACCATCCATCCACACTTGCAATGGCACATGCACTTTCCAGAATGCTCTCGCGGCGGATGTGCCAGCAATGGACACCATTGCAAAAGACTCCAGGCTCGACATCTCGAGTTCTACGACAGCCTGCAGGGAGACATGCCTACGCAACTGGCCCCAATCCTCGACCCGGACAGAACCCCTTCAAGATCTGGCCATTCATTGCAATCACACTCGCAGGAACAGGATCTTACATCCTGATGGTGAGGAGTCGAACCGGTACGTCCGTCCTATATATCCCACGGTTCACATTGGATACAAACACAAGTACTCGTAAAGTACAGTACAGTACAGCAGTACAGTACAGTACCAGTACTCTATTCTACCATCTTGAAAATGCCACCACAAGAACAAGCTCATTTCGAGAGCCGCTTTAACAACCTTGTACCCAGCGGAATCTCGCCCGCACTATCCTTAGGGATATTATTTATCATCGACCACCTCCTGAACTTCTTTCCTCCAAAACACCGTCACTAATAAACACAATCTCCTCAGACATGGCGCCTCCTCCTCCTCCTCCTCACGAGCAAATCGCAGCCCCCAAAAAAGACACCCCGACCTTCTCCCCGGCCTCCGTAACCGTGCTCTTCGTACTCGGCGGCCCCGGCGCAGGAAAAGGCACACAATGCGCAAACTTGGTCCGCGACTACCACTTCACACACCTGTCAGCCGGTGACCTGCTGCGCGCCGAGCAGGACCGCGAGGGCTCCGAATTCGGCAGCCTGATCAAGGAGTATATCCGCGACGGCAAGATCGTGCCTATGGAGGTGACGGTGCAGCTGCTGGAGAACGCCATGACGGCGACGCTGGAGAAGACCAAGGGTGGGAGGGGCAAATTTCTCATTGATGGGTTTCCCAGGCAGATGGACCAGGCGTTGAAGTTTGAGGAGTCGGTGTGCCCGGCCAAGTTTGTGCTGTTTTTTGACTGCCCGGAGCAAGAGATGCAGAGGCGGTTGTTGGATCGGGGGAAAACCAGTGGGCGGTCGGATGATAACGCTGAGAGTATTAAGAAGAGGTTCAAGACGTTTGTGGAGACCAGTATGCCGGTGGTGGATTACTTTGACGGTCAGGGACGGGTTGTGAAAGTTGTGGCTACCAAGAGCCCGGAACAGGTGTACAAGGAGACGAGGGAGAAGCTTGAGGCCAGACTGGGAAAGAACTTTTAGATTTTAGATTGGTGTTGAAGGTGACAGAACATAGAGACTGGGTATGAGACGGGGGGTGAAGGGGCAAGTTTGTTGCATGGTTGTAGAATAGAGCGTGTTACTTCTTTCAATGCATTCTATTCGCTGTGATCGATGCGATCCAGCCTGCAGAGCATTCATATCTTCATAAACTGCACTCTCTATGAAGTATAGCATACTCCATAAAATCTTTGCAGTAAAGCATCGTAGTCTTCCCGCATCAATGCCCGATGCAATGCAACCATTATACAGCCCCAACGCCAGAAGCGACTTTTGATATCAGCGGGAGGGAAGAACATGGCAAACTGCCTCTTTCTCTCATCTTTCGCTCAATCGGTTCCCATCTCGATCATGTTATCTCTGCCTCCCGGGGCTCTCCGTCCCGCTCCCATGCCTGAAGCACCAGCAATCTTTCTCTCGGCCTCGTGCAATTCTCGCTCCTTCTGAGCCTCTGCTTGCTGTCTCTCTCTGCTGATAACCTCCTTGACAGCTCTCAAGCTCGACCTCCATGTATCAAGCCTTGTCGCAACTTCACGCCATTGCTTTTCACCAAAAACACGGTACGTTGTTCTGTGAATGAGGAACACCTGCTTTTGTTGGGACAGCTTTCCCTCAATCAGCTGCGCCCTGATAACATCAATGACCCACATCTCTACGTCTTCCACGGGAACCTGCAGAGCCTTTGCGATGCGCTTGTACTCAAGCTCCTTGCTGTTGGTACTGGCGGCAACACTTGCTAAGGTCAGCAGTCTCATCTTGCGATGCAGCGCGCTGTTATCAAGAGCCTCCTTCTCAATCCAGTCCTCGTTCTCATCTCGGAAATCAGTGTAGTCCTCCAATTCCTTCTCAGAAAATATCTCAAGTAATTCGGAATATTCGGCGTGGGAATCGCTCAGGGCTTGGATGGTAGGTAGAGAGGTAAGATCGTGGAAGTCGAAATGTGTGCTGGAAATGAGCGCGGCTTTCAGGGCACGGAGGGATAGATCTTGGGCTTCCTTGGACGAAACTTCGGAGGCTGGGAATGTGCGCAAGGCTTTGAGGATAAACTGGTAGGATTCTCTGAAAAGCGGTAGTCAGTAAACGTTTCTTGCAAGGTAGTACTAAGTAGGAGCATACCCTTGTTCGCCGGCGTCCTCTGCGACATCTGCGAGCTGTCCATATAGCTTACGCTGGTCTTCCTCGTCCAACTCCCACTCATCAATCCATTGATCCAACTTCTTAAGCTGCGGGCGCAAAATCTCGAAATTTCCGCTGTTCTTCACCAGGCGTAAGATTGCGGAGAAGACGTTCCACCGAACATCATTGTCGGGCTGCAAAAGGTTGAAAATAGTAGTCAGGACGTTTAACGCCAGGCCGGAGCCGTTGAGTGGAGCAGAGGTGATGGGTTTCGAAAGATGCTCACACATCCGGGGCAGAAACATGTTGACGTTGGGCGACTGCATAACAAGGTAGACCAGGAGATTATACGCCGCCGTGAACTCCTTCTCTGGGTATGTGTTGAGGCCCGCTGAAGCCGTGACGAGTTTCTTGAGGACCTCATCCTTGGTGTTGGCCTCGAGGAGGGGTTCTATCTCAGTTGAGATATGTAGATATTCAGCCAGGTCCCTAGAAAGGTCGGCAAAATTGCCTTCGACAAAGCAGTACTGCATGATGGGCTGCTGCTGCTGCTCTCTTTTCGTGTCGTGAAGGATCAGGTTGAAGGTGAACGGATGCTACGATTGCGATTGCGTCTGCGTCTGCGTCTGCAGTCGTTTTTCGAGAAAAACGAGTGGGAGTTCCTTAAGCGAGGAGCTAAAGACTCATTAGCGGAGGTGGGGTCAACTTGAATAGGGGCAAGCAGGGGCGCCGTGGCCGTGGTGCTTACTGTAACGTATACAACTTCAAGACAAGATCAGACGAACATTTTACAAAACTCGTAGGTTCTAGACCATCAAATATCGATGCTCAATTGATTATACTTATTTCATGAGCAGTACATTTTTAAAGTACAATTCCAGCTCTTCTACAGCATCACCTCCCAAGGCAGCAGCAGTTCCCACCCATCCATCTGGCCGCATCACAAATATTGCTCCCTCCTTCACGTTGATACCGTACCGGGAGTGCGCCGTCTGCTCCTTGTCATAGAACACTTTCCCAAATGGTGCAACACCAAGTAGCTCATAAGCCGACGGGGAGCTTTTAGCAGGAACCGTGAGCCAGGATATCGGTGAAACGCCCGAGAACATCTTGGACTTTTCCCAGGCAGCGGAGAATTCTTTCAGATATACAGAAGTATGTTCTGGTTCACCAGCGAAGACGATGGCATGGAATCTGGCAATATTCGGGGTCTCTTTGTGCAGCCTTGTGGCCTCAAAAGTCCCCGGCTTTTGAAGCTGAACATCAGGTCCTCGCTGCCCTGGCATCACCGGCGCCGGATCAATATTCGATTTGAATGTTCCAGGCACGTTGACATTATTACTGTCAAATGCAATGCTTAGTCCAGAAGTAAATGTCGAGGCTTCCTCCATCACTGTTCCCAGTATCTCATTCGGGTCCGCGTTGGGGTCACCGCTCCAATCCACCGGTAGTTGCATTGTCATCAATCTGGATATATCCTTATCATAGTTGATGAGTTTCTGAACATTTGGCAACCGCTCGCTCTCATATGTGCTGAGAAGGGACGATGGCGCCAGGCCACGAAGCACCATAGAGAGCTTCCAGGCAAGATTGACAGCATCGTGCATGCCTGTATTCATTCCTTGGGCTGCTCCGGAAGAATGAGTATGGCATGCATCCCCAGCAAGGAGAATGCAGTCTTTAGTGAAGAACTCCTTTGCTACCCTTTGTCCCACGGAGTAAACGGTGAACCAATCAACCTGTGTAAACTTCAGCTTGAATGGCTTCACAGATTCGATGGCTTCTGCCACAGCCGCAGCTTCGTTAAATTCAGAATAGCCTTTTTGTCGCTCTGCCGTAAAGGCAAATCCAATCCTCGTCGCTCCATGGTCCCTATCAAGAAATCAGTACCATGTTCTGTGTAAAGTTCAAGAGCCAAGATGGTTACGCATTCTTCGGGGGCCCAAAACAGAAAAGGCGGAACTTACAACGCTGCCCAAAGTACATTTCCATGGGTGGGTGATTCAAAGGCACCATAAACTCTCGATTTGGGCACATCCGTCTCAACGATTCCATCGATTCGGACCCACTTGTCCTCTGTTGTACTGCCTTCAAAGGGTATTTCAAGTGCCCTTCGGACAAACGACCTTCCACCGTCCGCACCTATCAAATACTTGCAAGTAACTGTCTCTTCTTCACCAGTTACACCATCTTTCAACAGAGCCGTGATTCTATGACCACCAGAAGGTATGTTCTCATCGACAGTAAGACTGACCAACTCAACAGGCGCCTCGAGCGATACACCTTCTTCTCGCAACCTCCTCCTGAATATTTCTTCCTGGTATTTCTGTCTCAATACCAGAGCAAAGTCCCACTGCGTGTCTTTCATATTCTCCATAAAGTACCATCCTCGACCCTGGACTTCATTTCCATCTTTATCATAGCTCACTGTCTCCCTACACGCAAAGCATTCTTGAGCCAGCTCATCAGCCAGATCAAGCTGGTCGAGCATTTCAGTAGAGCGCGGGTACAGTGTGATGGCTCTGCCATACTGATCTTGTGAGGACTTGGCGTGCTTCTCGATTATGGCTATAGACGACGAGTGTCCAAATTTAGCGAGTTGGTATGCAAGTACAAGTCCTACCGGTCCACCGCCCACGATGAGAACATCGACACGGCGGACTTTGTCTTCGACTCTGCCCATGCTTCCTTCTTGTGTCATGGGATTGGGATAATAAGGTTAAATAGTAACGAGTTTGAAAATGAACTGGAGCCGGGGAATATCGACGAAGATTGGATGATGGGACAGACACCCTACATATATCCGAATGTACGCCGTAGGCCTATATGACATTGGTTTCAGGACTGCTCATTCATGGCCTTGAAGATATTAATTTTACCTCATGCCAACGCCGACAATATCTTATCGCCCGGCCCGTTCAAAGGTGGCCGTGTGGCGGGCGCCCACTTTTGGTTACAGTATGTGCCGCTGAAAAGTCACTTGATTTCGCCTAAAGCTCAACTGCGAAGCCTTCCCCTAGCTGGAATTTGCGGTGAACTCAGAAGTGCTTGAATTGGGATGAAGAGTAAGCTACTCCAGAGGTCCTGGACCTTACTAAATACAAGAAGATTCAGGGAACTTGAGTCATGCAAACTAACAAAGCTATAGCTTTGCTACATGACTTTTAATCACAAATAAAGAAGCAAACAGATCCTAGAGTCTTCTAGAACCAACATGGTGCACTTCATGACCTTTCGTTTACTACATACGAGTATCTAGAAGTTCTCTACATTCCACTCTTCTTGACTCCGACTGCCAGCTAGAGAGCTAGCATCCCGTTTCAAAAACTGGCCAAATCCCTTTTTATTAGCAACAAGACCACCTTCATCCTTAGCCCAAACCACCTCTCCCCTCAAAACAGTATACCTCGGCCACTGCTTCATGGTCATCCCCTCATAAGGCGTGTAGTCCACGTTATGATGCAGCATCGAATTGGTAAGCCCAAAATCCTTCGTTCCCTCTGGATACCAAATCGTCAAATCGGCATCACTGATCCCAGGAAGCAGTGCTCCTTTCCTTGGATACAATCCATACAGCTTTGCTGCGTTAGTAGAAGTTACTTCCACGAATCTCTGCAACTTAAGCCGGTTTGCCGATAATGCTAAGGAGAGACGAGTCTCTACACCGGGGCATCCATTGGGGATGTACTTGAAATGTCCGTTGGGGTATTCTGAGTCGATGCATGACTTCTTCCCTATTTCGATATTGTCATAGATGAATGGACAGTGATCCTTAACGTTAAAATCTCGAGGTCAGAATTGTTTGATAAAATATGTTTTGGGAGACGATGCGATGTTCCACCGGGAATTAATAGAATATTCAGGAGTATTCGACTCCTAAAACCCCCCCTGGGATATTTGAACTAGGAAATTATGCTTCCGAGAAGGTTACTTACCGAACTTAGAACCGTAAACGTACCATCTTCGAGCCCCTGCCAGATACCTTCGTGATCCTGCGTCCCCTCCCGAGGTGGAGGAGAACACACGCATTTTGCGCCTTCAAAACCCGGCTTGTCCAAGTCCTTGCGAGTCAAGAAGAGATATTGCGGACATGTCTCTGCATACACTGGTAGTCCCCTTTTCTGTGCATCTGAAATATGCTTCGCTGCAGCTGGAGAAGATACATGCACAATGAGGATCGGGACATCTATAAACTCGCTCAAGGACACGGCTCGGTACGTTGCTTCAATTTCAGCCACTGGAGGATGGCTTGTGACGTGGTACTTGGGAGCGAAAAGCTTTTTCTCTTCCAGTTTCTTGATCGTCCAGTCGATGATTGCACCATTTTCGGCATGGATCATGGTAACAATTTTCTGCTTCCGGGCTTCGAACAAAACATCCAAGATCTCTGAGTCTTGGAGCTGCAATGCTTCCTATTTCAAAATTCTGGAGTTAGTATTACTTTTTTGGGGATAAATAAGGTGTGAATAAGGAGAATGTTCTAACGAGAAAGATGCCCAAATTGCCTGGTTTACTATGAGAGGCGAGCGTATCTACTCCAAAAAAAAAACTTGACTTACATATGTCATATAGATCTTCAATGACGATATACCTGCTTCTCTTAGAGCTTTGAACTCCGAAATTGCTTGGGGCCCGGCATTTGAGCAAATCAGATGGAACGAGTAATCCGTATAGCAATTATCTCGTGCTAGAGCATGTGTAGCTTCAAGTGCCGCAAGCAAAGACGGCTCGCTTTTCTTCTGAGGGGAAAACGTAATTAATGTCGTTGTACCACCCGAAATTGCTGATCGAGTTCCTAGAAAGAATGTCAACATTTGGTCAAGGGGGCCCATTATTTTACCTCCTCTCCCTAGATAATGAGACTTACCAGTCTCGTAATTATCTGCACTCTGTCCCTTTCCAAAAAGAGCAGGCTCCGCTCTGAGAACGAGTCAGCGATTGGGAGCAAATAAGCAGATCATCCAAATTTTGGGGGTGGGGTTACAAAAAAATAGCTTACAGATGAACATGTGTATCAATACCTCCAGGCTAGAAACTCTCAATTATTAG
This sequence comes from Lachnellula cervina, assembly GCA_007825325.1. Lineage (NCBI taxonomy): Eukaryota > Fungi > Ascomycota > Leotiomycetes > Helotiales > Lachnaceae > Lachnellula > Lachnellula cervina. The sequence goes on along the minus strand of QGMG01000464.1, from coordinate 8,912 downwards.
TCACAATCCTCTCTCTACATGCAGTCGAGACATCGACATCCTCCGGCCTACTCCTACTCACCATAACCATTCCACCCTCCGCATCTATATATTTTGCCGCATTCGCCCCATGTAAAGATCCTCTGGGGACGACTTTTGCAATCTTCCCATCCTTCACTGCGATATCAAAGTTCCCCGTCTCCTGATCCGTGACAACAACTCCGTTCAAGACCAGCAAATCATATTCGGCCATGATGCACCTGAAGAAAGACAGCCACTCAATATTCTCCCAAAAAAGAAAAAGGTGAAGAAGGAGCCCTGGTAGTAATGCAGAATTCTATCCATTTCGACAGGCATTTCTATGTTTATCTCCCACCCTTGAGTGCTGTGGTTCATGAGTGGGAGACCTTATCTATGCCTATCTCCGTTTTGGCCGATAGGCCTTTTGTTCGTAAAGATAGGGGTAATCCATGCTGGACTCAAAGAAGCGGCACTGATCTAACGACAACGACCAAGAGTTTTCGAAGAGGTAGTGAGACTCGGCAACATAAGGTACGAAGTACGAGTACTCCGTTTTTTTGCTGTGTTGCTGGATTCCTAACACAACAGTTTCGTAGCATCCATTTCTATAGAGGGGTTTTTGGAGGTCTCAAGGCGATTTGGTGTTGACTGGATGAGGTTGTTGTTCTTTCCTCTGAAGGTTAGTGAATGTTGGTCAGTCGCATCACGTGGAGCGCGAACCTCAATATTTACTTCCAAGTCGTTTCAACCTCTAGGCACAACATAACCACAACGAGGAACTTGCTAAAACGATGTAAATCGTACGATATAATTGCCCGCGAGGCCTCTCTATGAATCGAGCCCATAAGAGCCCACCACGATGACGAACCCTCGTTCCAGCACGCGCCAGAAACGCGTTTTCGACTCCGTCTTTGGGGCCAGAGAATTCTCACAACCAACTCCACACGCCACACCGGATACTGGATTTACTGCTCCAGGACAAAGATTTGGAGGACCTCTGGTTGACATAAGCCACGTATTTCCCGCGCCACCCTTGGCAAATATCAGAGACGACCCTCGAGGCCTTTCCCAAGAAGAATCAAGCCACGTCAAGGACAAGGTCAGATGGGATCGATCATGGCATATTGTCACACATACTCTACTCCTACCAGACTTCCCCAAAAATTGGAATTCGATCGTGCCACTACAACCTCAGAAGGAGTCACTTGATGGAGGCTTTGACCATTCTTTAGATAACGTGCTATATCCCCAGGACCGCCTTCCGTTCGCTAGAGACACTGAAGATATCTTTGAGTGGCATACCCAGCAAGTACGGAGTCACTTTCTACATCAAGTTCTTCCGATTATACTCCATCTAAGAGAAAACAATGCTCCAGATCTCTTGGTCCGGTCGAGCATCAAAATTCTAGAGACTGCCCACCATCAATATCTGCATGGACTAGCGATTATGAAGGAGCATATGGATATCTCGGCGCCTGGTACTTCTATGACAATTCTAGCAAAGTTTCGTCGTGATCTGCATGCTATTATCAGCAAATCGGTCATGGGACCGCTGTCAGCAGCCTTGAGGAGACTCCTGGAAAGACATATCTACACGGTCTTGGGTTTACCTCTTACCAAGGGAAATGAGAATAGTGCAATAGTCCCAGAGGGTTTAGACTCAGAGGAGGCTCGTCGTCAAATACTTGGACTGGTAGAATCTTTGAAGAATGTCGGCTTGGCTGGAGAGAAATTCCAAGTCTCTTTCGCCGAAATAATGAACAATTCCATGACCGAGTACGTCTGTCGAGGTTGCAAGGGCCTCTGGGACTCTGAAGACAGAACTTCTTACAACTATGCTACGGGAAGCTCTGGAAAAGAAGAAACCGTTCTCCCACGAGCAGCGCACCATTCGTCACCATCGCGATGCGTAACAGATCTCTGCGAATGGATCGAAAACCGATATGCGAAGCTTGCTGTTCAAGTTCTTGGTGTATTGGATATAAAAACCCGAGTCAGCTGGGGAGACAAGGAAAAGTACAAGGAGATGGGTATTGGACGTCTAGCGGAACTTCGGATCAATGAACTGTTCGATATTGTTAAAAACTGGCCTCATAGCGGCGGAGCTCTAGACGATCTACGAACAGCTATTACTACACCACAAAGGCGACTACATCTCACAGAGGCGTTTGCAAATACCCTGAATGAAAAGCTTTTGCACCCCGGAGCATCGACACTGCAGATCTTACAGACATACATATCTATGATCTGGTCATTCCATGCTCTTGATCATTCCAAGGTTCTCCTAGATAGAGTTGCATACCCGCTCCAGTTGTATCTCTGCTCTCGTGAGGACACAGTGCGGATAATCATCACTGGGCTCCTTGCCGATCCTGAAGAATCCCAAGGAAAGGAGTCCAGTGTAGAGAAGCTGGTAGAATTAGCGCATCTACTGAACAGCGGGTCCGAAAAGATTGAACAGCGAGCAAACGATGAAGACTTAGACTGGCATGACATGGAATGGGTGCCGGATCCAGTAGATGCTGGTCCTGGTTACAAGAGGTCTAAGAATGCAGACATCCTTGGGACGTTGATTGGTGCTCTTGGAGCCCAAGATGTGTTTATCAAAGAGTTCCAGAATATTATTGGAGAGCACCTGCTGAAATATGACGGGGCATTTGAAAGAGAAGTAAGTGTGTTGGATGTTATCACAATTCGGCCATACTAATCATTTTCAGATTAAAGTGCTCGAGCTATTGAAAGTCCGCTTCGGAGAATCACCACTCCAGGCGTGCGAAGTTATGCTAAAGGATATCCAAGACTCCGGGAGAGTCAACGGTCTAGTTAGGAAGAAGCAAAAGATGAACGTCACTACAGACGAAGAGGCTGCAATATCATCACACGGAGCCGAAAATCAGCATCGCCAAACGAGGGGGCCGGGCGGCCCAAGTCTCGAAGACGCGGCCGAAAAGCCTTCTATCAACGCAAAGATCTTGTCACGCCTATTCTGGCCGCAGCTCCAAGATGACAACTTCCTCGTCCCCTCCGAAATAGCCGCCCTCCAAAAACGCTACGAAGAAGGCTTCGCATCCCTCAAAGCGTCGCGCAAACTCACCTGGCTGCACGCCCTCGGCCAAGCAACCGTTGAGCTTGAGCTCGAAGACCGGACTATCGTCGAAGAAGTACACACCTGGCAAGCAACGGTCATCTGGGCCTTTCAAAGCGACAACGGAACAGCACCACGATACACCGTAGAACAGCTTGTTGAACAATTGGAAATGGAGGAGCCCCTCGTTCGCAGCGCCCTGAAATTCTGGGTCAACAAATTAGTCCTGCACGAAGTATCGCCATCTACGTTCGCCGTTCTCGAGACGCTGAATCAAGAAGACGCGCGCGGTCCAACGCACAAGCTGCTGCTTCTTCCTCGGCGGCAAATGACAACGATGGGGATGATGAGAGCAAGCAGCTGAAGAAAGATAGTATTGAGAGCGAAAAGATGCAGCTGTATTGGCAATTCATCCAGAGCATGCTGAAGAACTCCAGCAGCCAGATGCCGCTGCAGCAGATTGCTATGACGCTGAAGATGTTAATTATGGACGGCTTCCCGTATAGCAATGAGGAGTTGAGGGAGTTCTTGGCGCGGAAGGTTGCAGATGGGGAGTTGGAGCTGGCTGGGGGAAATACAAGCTTAATAAAAAGTGAGGGGCCCTGGCCTGGCCTGGCCTGGGAATGAGAAATGAGTTGATGAGCCGGCGTAAACTTACAGAACAGTGGGGGTTTTTGAAGAGATATCTACCGTAGCAGTAGCTCTGACGGTGGTAATAATTAGCATGAATAGGATTGAAGTGGAAGACCTCTATTCGTATATTGCATTTGTCGCCCTTGAATTCGTCATTCTTCTAGGTAGGTAGGTAATTAAGGCAATGAATGCATGCGATGCGCTGGAGGGAGTGGTCATGGTGATGATCATGTGAATTGAGCAGGACGAGGCTTTGCCTCGCTTTCCCTCACCGAGAGAGGGAAGCGATGCGAGATTTCTTTGTAAATTTACTGCAGTAGAGGTTCCGGGTGGTCGTTGAGGCATGCATGATCCCGTGAGACCCCGAGGGGCTGCTGCCGCGGCTGGGTAGCTAGGACTTAATAGGTGCTCACTGCAGGCTAGGCTGTGGGCTGTTTCTCATATGCACAGCTATGGAGGTAGAAAGAAGAGTTACAGAATTATAGTACCTGGGCCTGGTGTCGTATCCGTGCCCGTGGTATTTAGCATATACCTGCGCCTGCGTATTGTTGTAGCATGGTGCGGCCGACGTGTCAGGTGAAATGAGATTCCAAAAAGAAAATCCGAAACTGCACGTACTTCCACCCGGCGGTCTATCATTATTGTTATTCGTTGTTGAGGTCTTGGATGTCTCTGAAGCAAAATTGTGGAAATGCAGGGTTTGAAATCCAGGCTACGAGTCAGGCGAACCAGCTGAGAACAAGTAAGAGATGGCAATGAGGCTCTATGACTCTAAGACGAGGGGGGATATCAATGGGAGAAGAGGTTCTGGTACCGTACAATACCGGTACTGTCCTTTACAAGAACGGGATGTTGGACCCTTGGACCCTTGCTAAATACTACGCTATCTACGCTGTACTTGTAATCGATACCACCAATACTGTAATCGATAAGACGAGGGGAAGCCAACGCTAGCATTCAGTTCTTGACCTTCACCGTCAGAATCAAGGACATGAATCGTCACAGTTCTGACGATGCAATTTAGCCGAGTCATCGGAATGGAATGGAATGGAGAGGAGAGGGAGGATTGGAAAGTTATATTACAGGCTTACAGTATCTGGTGTACTATACTACCTACTTACTGACTTTCTTTTGTGTTGGATGGGCCTGGAGTTGAAATTATAGGGAGGTAGAGGCGGGGGCGGGATATCGGCGGGCTGCGAAGTGAGGGGTGCGGACTGATTAGATACTGTAGGTAGGGTAGGGTAGCGTAGGTAGGTTAGGAAAGGAAAGGTATGTCTAGACTCTGATGCTGATACTGAAGCAGCTGTCGATAATTATGGAAGTGATGAGGAGAGGGGAGATTAAAATAAAACAAAAATCCTGCTCACAGCTTTGTCTCTCATTCTGTTATATTCCAGAATAGAACACCGAAAGCATTACCCGGTCCTACTTTTGTTTCAGCTGGTGCGGAGCTCTAAGACAGGACCATGACCGCCTAATAAGGCTCTTGTCAAACTCTTGATCACAGACCAGCAGCCTGACTTAAATTTACAGTAGAGTACCTATAGTTAATAAAGTACAGTAAGGTAGGTAGGTCCTGACCGACCTAGGTACCCATCACATCAACCCATCACATCAACCCATCAACCAACCCATCAACCCCATCTACCCATCTACCCATCTACCCATCTTAATCCCTTGCCGCTTCCCCCTTCCTCCTCTCATTCACCAACCCATCAGTCCTCGACCAAACACATGGACCGTAGGCAACATTGCTTTGCGAGTCGTTTCCACTTCCTCCTCGACCTTGACACTACAGTACTCGCACCGAGATCCTGCAACTCCCAAATTCCACCTGCACCAGCGACGAACTCTCAAGTAGCACCCGATCTCTGCCGCCTTTTACTGCAACCTGCTTCACCGAACAAATTCTCATATCGAGCATTATAACTCCAGGCCCTACACAGAAGCTGGGCACGGGTAGCTCTACAGAGCTGTGTTTGAGGCCATTCCTACTACCTGCGCCTACTACAGAGCCAGTCCAGTGCGGGGTTGATCGTGATGGAGATGGACTGGACGACAGATGATCCCCAACATCCTCCCAATACTACACCAGGCTGTCAATATCAACCGTCCCAGCCTTCGTCGATTCCAACAAACTCGGCTGCTCAAGCTCACGATCGACATTACGATCCTGTCCACGATACCCTCACAAACCTCTCAAATCCATGGCACCAATACAGCGGTGTTAATTCGCAGAGCCGACCCTCATTCCCTTCTCAGAACCCTCAATCGAGCTTCTCGCAATGGGGTACTCCAGGGTTCACTCCAAGCTGGCATAGATTTGGTGATATACAGCCTGGGGCTCAAGCTCAAGGGCAAGGGCAAGGACAGGATCCTTCCAACCACAGAGCGCAGCCGGGGTCAACAAGCACTATGCAGCAGGCAAGCTGGGATTTCCGGAGCCACAATCTCTCATACGGCTTTGGCAGTACCTACGCCGGGCCCGCGGCTCAACTAAACGGCAGAGGTTCTGCGGAACCAAGTGTTAGACTTTCTATTCAGATACCTTCAGCAGGAGCGGATTCGACGCAGCTGTCATTCCCTTCAAATCCAACGCATACTTCGACTATTCAACAGCAACCAAGCTTTGCTCAAGACCTTTCTAGTCGGGGAAGCCGCATCTCGACTACTCCATTAAACCCCACGCAGCAGCCAACAGACATCACAGCTGCTCCTGGGACTTCTACTCGAAACGTTCCTATGCCACCAGGGAGCCTCACGGAATTGCGGAATGGTAAGCACTCATATTATCACTTTGAAAGACCACTTTTTAACATCAAAATAGCACAGTCAAGAGTAGCGAGAGTCAATCGAATGAGTACCTGGATTGACCCTCCTCGGAGACGAGGCCATCATCCCTGGGATTCGGATTCAGATGATGATTTAGATGCTGATCTTGACGCGCACCGTGATTTGTATTTCGGTCCAGGTGCTGCAGCGGATGATGAACGTATGGTCGCTGCGTATCGTGGGCATCTGGTCAGTGGCAAAAAGGTGCCAACCAAAGAAGCTATTGCTAGCCTTGAAGCCGTCAACCTGGAGGGTCTCAAAGATGATAGTAAGCTATTGCCCTGTACTCAAATATCTAGCAAATTCTCTTTTCCGGCTGGTCTTTGGACTATGGGCCTGTATCAATCACCAGTACTTTCAAACTTGACTATAGAACTTTCTCTAACAGTCACTAGCATGCTCCATTTGCTATAACAAGATGGGTGTCAGTAATCCAGAGGGAGTTACCGAAACTCCACTTCGTCTTCCAAAATGTCAGCATATTTTTGGCGATAAATGTATCAAAAAATGGTTCGAGGATTCAGATAGCTGTCCATACTGCCGTGATACACTTCCATCAGAAGTACCGAATAGAAGAACCATTGCTCTTGAGTCAATGCGAGCAGCACAAATGTTCCAACGAGAACGAGAACGTATGACAGTATTAGCTTCCCAGGGCCACCGGAACCGCCATGCTCTTCCATCTCGGTACTCATTTCCCGAAGATACTGGCAGGTAAATGGCACACAAGAGAGTTGGTGAGGATCAGGGCTTGACTAACTTTTAGACTAGAAGTGTTCCCTCTGATCAGCATCGTTTACAAGAATACGAGCTCATGCTATCCAGGACGTCTGCGGGCGTGTTTAACAATCCACCACCAAGTCGAAGTTCTCCAGCGGATTCTCCTGAAAGTAGGCGCCGGCAGGCCCGAGGAAGGGTTGGAAGCAATAGGGCACCTCACACACCAGGCCGCCCTACTTCAGTAGGCTCCGCCAGGCCCATTAATCCGACTGCGGGTCACTCAAGCGCTTCACAGCGGGTGCAGGTTCTGGGTAACGCTGGAAACCATGGCACTGGTAATGCCGCACGGCGATCTACACCTAGCCTAAGTAGACAAGGTAGTGGAGGAGCTACCAACACAAACACGACACAAACTACTCCTTCACGCAACCGATTTTCAGCATCTTCAGAAGAAGCGTCACCTCCAGTTGTAGATGGCTCTAATGAGAACAATGGCGAGCGAAGTAGACTACAACAGTTACATGATGCACAACGTCGGCTGGCTTGGTCTTTGGGTGACCAGTGGGATGATCATCCATCTGGCAATCGGAGGAGCCCATCGCCATCTGACTCGGCCATCTCTGCCACTTCCCATGATTCTCGTGTCGCCAATTTCGAGGGCCATTCGGGGCAATCAGGTCACCCATATCGAGCCCGAAACTATTCGAGTGCACAACCAACATCATATGCCGATTTCCAAAATCGACTTGAATCACGCTATGGGACACGAGATGAGCTCCATAGCAATATGAATGGGAACTCTCAACCAAGGTGGTCTCATTAACAACATTTGTTTTAGGTGTGCAGCAAAGTCCAGTACGGAGTATTTCCAGCAAACCGGCAACCCGCTTCATTCATCATGTTCATTCTGCACGCCACACACAATTTCTTTGCACTTTCCCCTTTTTCACAGCAAGCAATGGAACACGGTTAGGTCGGGTAGGCAAGGCGTATTCGGAGCAAGTGATCTGCATACTTCTCGACTAGGATTTTTAACTTCTGCATCTCATGAGTAGATGAGCGCTTATGGGAAGGGGTGGTCTGCTCTGCTTATTGAACACAGGGATGTTGCATTGTTTGTTGCGTGCCAGTATAGGTAGCTTAATAGTAGCCTGCAAATAGGAAAACAAACCGATAAACATTGAAAACCATCAACTCTCTGAGCAAGTAGTGTTTGCGGAGTAAGCGGAAATAAGAATCTGCACGATACATACAGTATGACTGCGGACTCTAGGAAGGTGCTGACGGCTTAGAAGAAGGGAAATGTGAGTGGCTTGGTCTCCCTTTCTAAGCCCCCATAGTCAAAAAGTAAAACACCAAACAGCGAACTATAGTACAACACTCAAGCCAGAGAGAGCACTTGAAATTGCTGATGAATTGGACAGAGCTTTATTCAGACCCTGAAATTCCTACTTTCTTAAAATCCTCACATCCAGTTCCAGTTCCATTGATTCATCCACCCATTACGCCCGAGCTTCTGACTCCTCGACTCAGGCAGCGATGGGTGGTGAATATCAAGGCGCCGAGTATGATAAGTGATGATGAAGAGGTTGGTTATTGGTATGGGCTGGGGGGGGGGGGGGGGAGGAGGAGAAGAAGA
>QGMG01000463.1:0-28194 GCA_007825325.1 Lachnellula cervina | reverse complement strand
AGCAGACGACGACGACAACTCCCGAGCCACGTGCAGCGCCGCACCCCTGAACTTCGGACGCGGAGGCTACAATCGTGGCGGAGACGACGATGAGGAGGAAGACGGACGCGGCGGCTACAACTAAGCCAGCCCGCCCTCCATCATGATTTGAATAAATAATCAGCCGGTCAAAAACTCCCAAGACTCATCACCATTTCCACTCTATTTCAACAAAGGGGAATAAACCAAACAAACTTCTCGGGACCGGTTTCGATTGAACAGCACAGCACACCACGCCATTCATCTCATCAGTTTTCTTTCCAGCGGCATTGCGGTTTTTTGCTTCTTCTTCCCAGCATTTCAGCATTTGTACCAATACCATCGATCCATACAACAAAAAGACGCATCAGTGGTCGCGAGACCCATTCATATACCTTTCATTTTTGCCAGTCAGTTCAGCGAGCGAGCGATTCAGCAAGCCAACAGCATATTTTCCGGCGTTCAAAGAGGGCATAGAAGCATTAGATCCGGGCGTTTTTTTGACCAGCATTTACATTATTTCGTTTGTCCTTTGGGTATAGAATGGGGAAGACTTGGGGAAATTGAGACTGCATTATGGGTGTTGGAGGATTGGAAAAGGGATGGAAAAAGCATTGGAATGGCGAAACGAACATTTTGTATAACATTTGATTGCATTTGAATGGTGTTTTGGGTATTAGATCTCCTATTCTTCCTTGTATTCTTCCTCATTGGAGCAATTCAATCTTCTTCGCGCAATATCTGTCTTATTTGCCTACGCAGAATCTGGTGGTCGTGTTAGTGAATTTGATATTAGCTGGTAGAGAGATATCGATCACTTACTTCTCGAAGACAACGCCAAGCACTTCCTCCACGTCGCCGGCAGTTCCTTTTCCTGTTATGCGGGATAGGCAGTCAGCAGCATATCGCAGATGCTCTGCTGCAAGAACTATGTCGCATTCATTGTTGGAGGATATGGAGGCTTCGGATGTGAAGTCTCGGAGGTGAGAGGCGCAGGCAGAGAGAAGCTGTCTTTGTCGTTCCGTTACGCCGAGGAGGTCTTCGAGGTCAGGTGGAAGGTTTGTCATGTCCTTGAATAGAGCGACAAGTTGATTAGTAAACTGATTGATGTTGCCTGGATCTCTAGTCTTTGGCCTCGTCTGTGCGTCTCGGCAGGAGACCGAAACTAGAGGAATGGCGTTGCCCGAGGAATGAGCCAAAGCAGTAAGTTTGAAGCTAGAAAGCAGATCTGATAGAGTCTCTGAAGACACGGTATCGCACTTATTTACCACAATAAGAGCCTGTTGAGCCTTGGCCGCGATGAAGAGGGTCTCGGCATCGTATCGAACTTCCCAGCCTTGTGGGGAAGACGACGATTCAATAGAAGCAAGGGCAACGATCACATCAGATTCGCTTGCCTTCGCTTTGGCCCGTCTGATACCCTCTTGTTCAATAGCGCCAATCACTGGATTTGCCTCTTGCGCTGATGGTGTTGTCGAGGCCGTTCTCAAACCCGCCGTGTCAGCGAAGGTGCACAGGTAACCGCGGATATCGAGGTTGACCTCCACAATATCTCTCGTAGTCCCTGCTTCCTTACTAACTATCGAGGCTTCCCGCCCGACGATCTGGTTAAGCAGTGAACTCTTGCCCGCGTTGGGGGGTCCTAGCAGCGAAATACGGATGCCTCTCTTCAACAATTCGCCGCGATGACTAGCAGATACGTGAGAAGCGATAAAATCTAGCATAACGTTGACTTGTGCGGTGACATTGGACAAAAGCTCTGCGGGTGACTCGTCAAAATGCTGGTCCTCTGAGAAATCAATTAACGCTTCCATCTCGCCTCGCGCATACAATAGCTGCTGACGCCAGGCCTCATACGTGCGACCCAGGTTCCCAGAATTGCCTCGCACAGCAGCACGCCGCTGCTGCTCGGTTTCTGCTGACAATGTGTCGCTCAGTGCCTCTACTTGCGCCAAGTCCAGTCTGTTGTTCTGGAATGCTCTCCTTGTAAACTCGCCGGGTTCTGCATAACGAATTGTAGTGCTTGAAGCACAACGTGGAATAGCGGACAATACTGCCTTTACAGTAGCTGGTCCTCCATGTATGTGTAGTTCCAATACGTCTTCGCCTGTCACGGTGTTCGGCGCGGGGAAATAAAGGACCAACGCGTCAGAGTCGAGGATGTTGGACACTGACGCGGAGATGAAGGGGTCGTACAGCGTTCTGAGGGTCGCATGTCGAGGTTTTGGGGGTGGCTTGGAGGGGCAGAGCGTTTTATATATCTGCAATAGCTGTTAGGCGCTTTAATGGAGTTGACATTAGGATTTCACGAATGTACCTTGAGACACGAAGGCCCTGAGATGCGAACAATGGCTATGCCAGCTCGGCCTGGGGCTGTGGATAGCGCATATATAGTATCGGGCTCGAAGTCGAGGGTAGATTTGGCAGAATCATGGTAATAGCTCCGAGGTGATGGTAGACAGGCTGTTGTTGGTTGAAGGGTGGGCGTCTTGTGCCCTTGAGGGGGCCAATTCAAGGCGGGAGACTTGCTGAATATGCGGCAGGCATGACCTCTCCGGAGACATACATAGCGAGCATATAATGTGGCTCTTGGTAAGCCATTCCGAATCATTTGCTCGGGTTGCGCTTCTCGATGCTCACAACTTGAAAGTTTTCCCTACTTGTATGATTTGCATTGTTTTGCAAAACACGTGACCAAGGCATAACGACAACGACCAACCATCTTCTGCGTGAAGTAATGAGAGAGGTTTCTTTTTTCAACAACCATGCGAAATGTTCAAGTCGTATGCTTTATCAACACGAAATATATAGCCTCGGTGGCTAAGAGATTGCCACAATCTCAAGTGAGTATGGTACGTATAACAGAGTTCTTTCTCTCATATCTCTTCGACGTTTTTTTTAAGTGAAGTACTTATATCTCGCAGAAATAGCCTCTCACCCGTTCTTCGTTTATTACTAATATTGGTTCGATGATAGAGAACTTGATGCCTTGGACGCAGAAACCAATTCAAAGAAAGATTCTTAAGACCCCACCTATGGCGCCGACAAGCCAACAACGTACAGGGTCCAAGAATGAAAATGAATATACAAGGCCCTCCTATAGCCAAGATTGAGGCGCACGGAAGCAAGAATGAGTCAACTTCGAAGGAAAATTCGGCGAGTACTCTTGTTTTTAGCGTCAAATGCCGAACAGATAGCATTGACGTCCATAACGACGAGCAGCTTGAGAAAAGCACCCTTTCCACGCCTATCAGTATCCAGCCATTGACACTCTATTGAAAAAGCCGCTTACTGGATGCTAGGAAGTGTTTATTCGGCATTACTACGCGATATTGGTGCTTTGACAGGTTCTATACATCTGTCAGATTCGGATTAGATTGACATGATTTGATTTCCAAATTCAAAGGACTCGACGATAGCCTGCCCGGCAGCCCGATCGATTCTCGAAGAAATGTTCGTTAATGTCATTACTTCACAACAGAATTTCCGTGGAACCAGAATACCAATTATTCAAAAGCAATTTCAAGGCATCTGAATCATCTTAGAATTCAATTCCACTCCGAAGTGCAGCACAATGCCGTAGTGTACGGCCTGCGTCGTTCCTTCCCCCTTTATTTCGTGATGAGTAAGCGACCCGAAGGCAAGCGGCATTCACAACCAAGGCTACGTCCCTTGATTGTCTCTCAATAATCTCATTGTTTGCTCTATTTTGGCTTCTGTTATTGTTCTCACGTCCATTTGTGACTCCAATTCAATCTCTTACTGATCGCCGAATGACTCAATAAGCCGCAGCTACTGTTTCTACGTTTATTTATAGCCTCGAAGGGTCACCAAATGTATCTCAAATCTACTACCCAAAACGCATCTCCAGAGCAATTTTATTTCATCGACTGCACATTTTTGATTTCCGGAGGATCTAGACGCACCAAGAGCATCAATACCCACTCCCACAAACCCCCAATATCAGCAAGATGGAGGAATCCGATACCATAATGTCCGATGATGAAGATGGCCTCTATCACCCACCTTGGGTTGATAATCCAAGAGGGTTCATTAACCTCAGAACCAAAGAAGCTGAAGACTTCAACCTTCTTCTCGACTCTTTCCTCCCTCCAGCAGTAATTGACTGGAACTGTGAAGAGGCTGGCTGGATTTTTCAGTTCAAGGACTTGGTCCTGATCGTGAGTAGCTCTGCGATCGACCCAGTTCGAGTCTTGGCTACTACTGCCACTATGCACCGCGCGTATGTTGACCCTTTACGCCGTAGCCTACGTCGGATTCTGGAATGGCCCCTAGACAGTCGATTCGACATGATTGGCTTTGCCATGATTTTGCTTCGGCTCACAGAAGAGGTAGTCATGTTTACAAATGATTGGAAAGCGAAACGAAAGCTTCAAGAAAGTGTTTCCTTCAAGGAAGGCAAAAAGAAGGGTTGGAATGCCAAAGACGTTAGCGATTTCAACATGCTATTAGAGAACTCTGAAGGGCTCGACCTCGCGACCGTGGATGAATCTGGGAATGAAATACTGGGATCTTCCATTAGAGATATCTGTGATGAGATCCCAGAAGAGTTTCGAATATTGCATGTCGAGCCCGTTTTTCGCGAGGATCTTGTTGTACGCTTTCGAGAGCGCCAGAAGAAGATGCGAGAGGAGCTGGATACACTGACTTATGCCCAGCTCCGCGAATGCGTAGATGGCAAGGTAATAAAGGTCGGATCATACCAGGACAATCGAGAAGATCTGGCGCAAGAAATTTGCAAGCAGAGAGTCGCTTTCCATGGAACGCAACGGCATCTGGTCTCTTCGATTGTGCGGTATGGCTTTGTCAAGCCAGGGGCAAAAGCTGGGGACGAGGTGGTAGACATTCGATGTGGCGCATCCTTCGGAGTTGGAATCTATTCGTCGCCAAATTCGAGTTTTTCCCTCATGTACGCCGACATGTCTGAAGGATTCGGGCAGAAGACAAGAGTTGAAGATCTTCCAGGTTTGCGTCTGCTCGTTTGCGCGGTTCTGATGGGCAGGGCTCTACAAGTTACTCGAGAGGAGACGCTAAGAACTACCGAAATTGCGGACCCAACAGCACACTCGCATGTCTCCCCAAATGGAAAGGAATATATTGTATTCGAAGCCTCACAGATCATTCCCTGTTATGTAATTCATCTCGATCTCGGCGCTGAAGAGGCGAAAAAACTGCTCGCGGAAGCTTCAATCGATCCAAATAAATGGAAGCCGTCGAAGATAGACACCAGATTAGAGACTCAGCAACTGTTCCCCGCAGAAATTGAGGCTCTCAAGCTGGCTAAGAAGGCAGCGGCCTCTAAATGGTTTCCCTATGGTTTTGGGCCTGCCAAAGGAACCACCTTTGTGATTGAGGAGATAGGTGAATATTCTGATGACGAAGAGGACTACGGAGAGTATCAGGAGCAGAGGCAGGAAGTTGGGTTCGAGATTCAGGAGTCCCATGCGAGGGCTAGGGAAGGGGAGAGTTGGCTCGACGAGTATCAGAGGTCGAGGACGCTCCACAAAGAATGGAAAGTAACGATAGACGACGAGAGTGACGACGATGATGATGAAGGGCTAGTGTTTGGGAATCTATATGCATAGGGAGTTAACAGGTGTTTCGGAAGGATATACCCCCGGCGGCTATATGATTATGAGAATCAATAGAATTATCGTTACTTTGACGCTTGAACAAACTTGCATACTAAATTTGAAGAAGTATTACTGGCAAAAGTGCTTTGTAGACGTAAGTGAGTGATGCAGACCAGGAACATGCTCAGTGTAATGATGTTCCCTTCTCGACCGCGTGCTCATTATGCCACGCCCGCTTCTATTCTCTTTCCGTGAACAAGAAACAGCTTTCCATGCAGTCACTCTGCAACAGTTGCCCAAAATGAATAAGGAGGACTTGGTCATGTCTATCCGGGATTAATGCAAATAAACCTTTTCTGAACTTTAAACTTTAGACTAGACATGCAGCTAATTTGGAAGAAATATTCGCCGGTGAGAGGAAGCAGCTGCTGCTACGGAGATGTTGACGTCTAGTGGATGAGATGGGGAGGTTTGAGGAGATACTCCTGGTGGTAAGCGCAGACAGGGCGCTTTGAAGGGGAAAGTGCGTTTTATATCACCAGAATGAGGTGTAAGTGAGGCTTGAATACGTTCCAATTTCTCGTTCTTGGAGGGATATAGTCGCCGGGCCAAGTAGCGGGTACTGTAGTGCGGTTTATGTATACTGATAATGTGCCGGATGTAAAGCTGGGTGCTGCCTCGGTTATTCATGGAAGCCGTTGGCGTGGAGTAACGAGGAAGAGATACTGCATGTGGTACGCTGAGACTGAGTGTTGGGTTCTGGGCCGGTGTAGTTGAAGATAGGTGGCGTATAATGCGTTCAAAGAGCTGATTGAGGAAGAGGTTTCAAAGATATCATTTGATGGCTACAGCAGGGGAATTGAGCAACTTTGATATGTCGGCAATGACATTTAGTCAGTTACTTAGGTAGCTAGCCAGTATGGGAAATAGCAAAGGCTCAACTTTCAGAACTCACAATGTTTCGGTAAACCAGCAAGGTAGAAAGAGGGTTCAGCTAAATCTGAAAGAAGAAGGAAAACATATCGGGTCAAGCTCACGCAGGGGGGTCAAAGAAAGCCTTGAATCTAGCATAAACTTCCGCATTATTAGCTCTATAATCAAGGGCTAGAGCCTGCTCTTACAACCCATTTGCTCGACGCCATACGCCAATAATGCCCCGGACCGACATGATGCGCATGCTAAAAGAGCGCCCTAACCCCAAATGATCCACAATATCTACAGACGCAGATCCAGAAACCCCCAAAATCTGCGCCTTAAAACACTTCTTCACTAATAGCCGGGTTGCTTGCTCTGGTACCCAGCAGGAAACCTGCCAGCTTTTGGCCCCGAAGGTAGTCCTTGCCTTCCAACTCCCCTCCGTCCAAGATCTTGACTATTCATGGGAACAGCTTCGTTGTCGCCGCCAGACCATGGTGAGTTGGACGACAAATATGGCGTACTGGATGCACCGCTTCTACCTTGTGAGCCGTATGATGAAGAGTTATCTTCATAGCCTCCACTGTATGTAGAATTGGAGCTAGCTTGTCGTTCCTGCGCCGCAGGTCGAGCGGCGGGCGAGGCTGCTCGATTGGGTCTGAACTTGCTACTCAATCTACCAGTGGTTGAGGTCACCGGCGGGGGGGCGGGTTCATAGCTATAGTTCTTTTGGTAGCTATTGTCTTTTTCACTTGGTAGTCGACGTGAGTTTACAGGAGCGATGGGGTTCGCAGAGGCGATTTGTCTCTGCGAGCCCAGGACTGGACGCTTTCTAAGGCTGGTGGGTTGTGGTTGTGATGGTGCTTGAGTCGGCCAGAGACTGCTCAATTGCCCACTCTGCCCCGGGGCCCCTTGCTGTTGGCTTGAAAAACCCCCGTATCCTGCACCGACATTGGTCATGACCAATGCAGGTTGTTGAGGGGGTGGTCCTTTCGGATCGGGAGGAAGCCAGCCGGGATATGGTTGTCTCTTGTCGTCGTAGTAGTTTCGCAGAAGTCGACAGATATGAGTGTCATCTTCCGTATCGCCATCGTTTTCAGTCGCTAGCAGAGTGTTCTTGACCGAGGCGAATCGCGAAGTGGTGCTGGTGAGGAGGGTAGAGAAACTCTGCATGTAACTCATCGTGGAGTCGGGCGACGCTCGCAGGAGGTGATTGTGCTGTCGCGTGAAGGGTTGGAAGGCTCGTGAGGTAATGGAATTTGCTGCTATCAAGGTGAGATGGACGCAGAGGAGAGTGGAGGGAGTGTTGTGGCTGCAATGTGTATGTGTAGTGCTTGTGGTGGTTGAAAGGAGAAGGAGTTTATGCGGTCAAGTAGTGGGAAGGAACATGTTTCGCGGTCATGAGATGTTCCGACCCCGCCAT
Organism: Lachnellula cervina; assembly: GCA_007825325.1. Classification (NCBI taxonomy): domain Eukaryota; kingdom Fungi; phylum Ascomycota; class Leotiomycetes; order Helotiales; family Lachnaceae; genus Lachnellula; species Lachnellula cervina. The sequence goes on along the minus strand of QGMG01000463.1, from coordinate 20,244 downwards.
GACATGACTACAAGCAAAGGAATAAATACTAACAGCTACAGTAACAGAACTTATGCACTTTGTTGGCAGTGTTAATATTGTTTGTTTTAATCTATACTACATTGCTCTTCTTCAACACTGTCACTGCTCAAATTTGTCTATGTAAAGGCTTAGTATTGTGTCTAGCGAAACAAATTGCTACTGTACCCACCACCACCTTTGTCTTGTACTTGTACCCCAACGCCTTTTTCTTTTGAGAACCCGACTCCGATTCAGGATATTCCGAGCAATGAATAATATCCATCCGTATCTCCATCTCTCCATCTCTAAGCCAGTTCCAATTGTCGGACAGCAGCCTCGGTCTCTTCCTCGTACTCGACTTCCATTCTCGGGTACTTCTTAGGTTTCGCCTTGGAGACTGGGCCTTTCTTCCTCTTTCCACCCGCCGTAGGCTTCCTCACATCATCGCCATCGCTGCTTCCGCTCTCGCTATCCTCCTCACCCTCGCTATCACTGGCAGGTTCTTCGCTATCGCTTCCTAGCCAGTCCTCCAAATCTCCCAGATCCTCTTCATCCTCACCCAAATCACTGACATACTCAACACCGCCGACTCCTTCTTCGTCCTCGTATTCCTCCTCTAATTCTTCCTCGATCCCCTCATCCAAGTCCTCGTCTCTGGTACCTTCACCACCTCTCTCCAAGCCTTTGAGAACCTTCTTCCAGATGACTTCGCTGACATTCAGCGGTTGATCACCATATGCCCCACTTCTTAAACGCTCAATCAGCTCTCTTTCGATAGCCCGTTCCACCTTCGCCGCAGCCTCTGCTTTTCTCTCTCGAGTCTCCTCCCTCCTCCTGACCTTTGGCGCCAGCTTAGGTACAAGCTTCTCTCCCAACCTCTCATCCTCCCTAGCAATTCGTCTCATTCTGATCCCGACTTGTGTCAACCGCGTGAGTCTCTGCTTGCATTTGTGAATAAGAAACTTCGGCCAGTACTTCAATCGCTCATCCACTTGCTCCAGGGCCTTGGCATAGTTTTGCGACAGCTTTATCCGTTCCCATAACTTGGCAGGTGTATGTGCGCGCTCGATTGTCTTCATGTAGAGGTAAAGTGTCCCACTGTCGGGATGTGCGCGAACGGTAGCATAACGGGAGTTTGCGAGAGGGCATGATTGTCTGTTGCAGAGGCCGGTGACATTGTATTCATTGCGGCAGAAATTCTTCTCTTTCGTGGTCCTGTATACTGTTAGGCTGTGCGGGGAATGTGTGCGCAGAGAACGAACTTCAGCTTGAACGAGCAAAACTGCTGGTTTATGACCTGCCAAACAATCTCGTCGGACGACATGGTAAGGGTAGTAGTGTGAATCAGATTAAAGGGATTCAACGTCGTCAAATCTGTGGTGTGGTGGTTGTTCCTGCTTGTAGAGGGAATAAGGGAATGTTAATTTTCGCAAACTCCAAGTTTGATGGGGAACTTTTTTCTCTGGCAAAATAGCAAATCAGGTCTAGTACTCGCTCACGTGACTAAGCGCTCCCCTCACCGCGCCACGCCCACGCCTCAGCGAGTTTTCAACACCTGCGAGTGCCAGTCTATCCATCCGTCTCTTATGCTAATAAAATATCAAACCCAACACATCTACCGTATCTCTTACCTACCTATGCATGCATCCCGTTCATTGGCATGACCTACACTACCTTACAAGACATCGTTTGCATTCATTCATAGAACATAGGCTCATATCAGCTTAGTGGCCTCCAAAACGAATGTCTTGGAGTGGGCCCCTTTCGTGAGAGCAGCCCAACTGAGCTTTTGGATTCCAGATGTATATACCCCTGCGGTGACCATTCTCTTCTATTGCCATATCCATTTTATCAACGCAACTGGGCATATTCGGCACTTTGGTTCATGTCGGATTCGCCGCCCGTGCCTGAAGTTTCATCCGCAGCAAGGCTGTGTACCAAGGGCCAACCGCCAGAAGCCTAATGCACAATACAGGGCCGGGCCGCTTGTGGGTACAAGGACATTCCTATATGAGCCAGTTGGTTCCGGTGTTAAACCTGAAATTCTCCAGTGAGATGTGGTGCCTCTGACTTCTCTTCCGAGCTAGGGCTGGTCAGATCTGGTTGATATACATCCGCAAATCACACCTCTACGGCTCAACATATGTCCTTCTTAAAACTGCAATGCCATCACTCGTACCATTTTCAAAATCCAACGAGCTCTACGGAAAGCTTTCAGTATCTGGTTCACGTCTCATAAGATCACAGTCTCCTGAGAAAAAGACTCTACCTGGACATCCCCGAGTTACTCTCGACGATCCTCAACTCACCACATTCCTCCGAGAGGAGCTAACAACACCAGACCTCGATGCCTTCACCCCACATTTATGGAAGGTGGCTACACAGTCCAGCTCCCATATCACATCCCTCTCATCACAAAACGTCCGTGGACGTGACATAATCCCGAGCGAAAACCCATCCCTTCATCTGGTGTGGATCGATTCTCGCATCTACATCAAGCCAATTCCGAAATATCTACTCTCTCATTCTTTCTGGTCTTTCTATTTCACGTCGAATTATTCTCCTTTGCGGCATGATGATAAGCCTGTGGTGGAAAACTCTGCACGAGGGTTCTTACGAAGTTATGCGTACCTGATACGACACAAATCCGACTTCGTTATAGCTCAAAAACATGGTCTTGTCTCTCAGAATATACGATATTCTCAATTTATTCGGTTTATTTCATGCTTCGAGCAACTCCAAGACTCAGACGTATCACCAAGATACTCGTACGGAGAACTTCGTCTCAGCCGTTTGAATTTCTGGGCTCCAATCGCAATAGGGAAATTAGACTTCCACAAGAGCGTGTGGCAATACGGGGCCTTTTTCTCCCGCTTCTACGGGCCTCTGTTGTTTTTCTTTGGGATATTTGCGATTATTTTGAATGCGATGCAGGTCGCGCTTGCCGCGCAGTCCATGGATCCAGCTTCAGGGGGCTCCTGGAGATTGTTTGCCGATGTCTGTAAAAATTTCTCTCTTGTCACATTGTTTGTGGTTTTGTTCATTGTCTTTTATCTGTTCTCTAGTTTTGCTATTCGCGGACTTCGGGAAGTTTCGTTTGCTCTAAAAGCCCTGTATCGAAAGAGGCGCTGTGGTGGAGGTTGCGTAGTAAGTGAAAGCGGTTGAAACACTTTGTTTGAAGAACTGTACAAGATGTCGGGAATAGACATGGAATTCGTAAATCAGTGGCACCTCATTCGTGATTTCCTAAGCTCGAAACTCACTACGTTTCGGTAAGCGCTTTGAGTGTTTGCCACAAGCCCGTCCGACCAGTACACATATCGGGCCGTGCAAGGGGTCGTATCGTCTGATCAAAGCCTGAATGATCAACCGGATACCAACATTTTTTTGCTGCAGGCATACAGAGTAGGCGTCCCCAGCACTGCCTCGCTTGCTGCCTGCTCACTGCCTACTCGAAGCCTCTTCGGAATTTCCACGCAGTTATATTTTGTTCACTTATTCCCCAGCTTATTCTAAATGCATTTCTGAACATGCTCTATTCGACGCAGGGTATTTAGAACGATCAGTATTGCCTGATGTCGAGCTCCAAGTGGGTTTCAAAAAGTTTCCCAACCTAACTCAGGTCTGGCCAGTCAACGAGAGTCGCGATGATGCCGAAGTTGAGTGAGTTATGAGTCCACCAATTCGACTTCTTGCTTTCTAATCGCGCATAGTATTGTTGCTGTTCATGGCCTTGGAGCAACGCCAGATACAACTTGGCTTAAAAATGGAAAATGCTGGCTGAAAGAGCCGGATATGTTGCCCAAAATGGTGCCGAAATCTAGAATCTGGACTTTTAACTATCAATCTAAGTGGTTAGGCCACTCACCGAAACAGAACCTCGAGTCACTAGGGGGTGAACTACGTCAATTCATTGGGAAGAAACTTCTTACAGTTGAGGGGCGGAAGAGGCCAATCGTCTTTGTTGCACACAGCTTTGGCGGCATCGTGGTAGCCCAGGCCTTGACTTTATCGTCCGAGCCTGGTGATGCATTCCTTGATTCGGTAAAGGGCATGGTATTCTTGGGCACTCCATTCCGCGGCAGTTACGCGGTCAATTACGCCAAAGTTCTCGCTTCTACAGCCAACGCATTCGGTGTCCAGTCTTCGAAGTCACTTCTAAATACCATAATCCCCGAGTCTAAAACTTTGCAGCACCTCATCCACACCTTCAGCACTATGGCAAGCGAACGACAGTTCAACATCTCATGCTTCTACGAGAAGCTTCCGACTTTTGTCATTAAGCATTCTCTCGGCCCGTTGACGTTTCTGGCGAGGAGGATCAAATTGGGAATAGTTGGGGAAGGCATGGCATGTCTGGATGGGCATAGAAAGCATGGTCTGGACACATCACATACGCACATGAATGAATTCGAGAACTCGGAAGACGACAATTATATTTGTCTCTCAAATGAGATTAGGAACATTGTCAAAGCGCCCCAGCGGCTCCCTCGTCGAGGTAAGTTGAAGATCCAAAAGTGATGTTCAGAATTCACAGACAGGCAGCAAAGCATGACTTGGCATGACCCCTGTTGTCTTCCATGGAGCTAATGCTAATTTTTGTCTCTCAAGATGCTATATTCTCTGTTCCATATTTACAAAACGCAAAATTTGTAGGCCGCAGAGACATGCTCAGCGAAATTCGAAGCCGCATGACATTCCAGGCAGGCCATCAAACAAGACTTGCTCTATGGGGCCTAGGCGGCATAGGTAAAACGCAGATCGCAACTGCCTATGCCTATTCCATTCGAGATTCCTACGGAAACGATGGCGTTTCCATTTTCTTTGTAAGAGCGGCAAACTTGGAACGCTTTACTGAGTCTTACATTGATTTTGCTATCAAGGCTGGCATAAAGCTTCCGAAAGGTCCAGTTCACGATCGATTGCGGATCATTGCCGACTGGCTCCAGGATAAAATAAATGGTCGCTGGCTTATGATTCTCGATAATGCCGATGATATTGATTTATTCCGGCCCGGTTCCGGGTTGTCTCAATATATACCTCAGTGTGAACACGGTTTAGTCTTGATCACTTCGAGATATATCAAGGTCTGCTCTGCTCTAGGAGACACCGGGTCAATTGTCCATATTGACAACTTATCTTTAGAAGATTGTCGAGTATTGATCAAGAGGCATCTTCCCAAGCAACCTCTCGACAGCTCAGTGGATGAGCTGATAGTCAAACTTGAGCATCACCCTCTCGCTTTGACTCAAGCGACAGCATATATGCAGATTAACTTCATTTCCACTGGAAGATACCTTCAGTTGTATGACGAAAATGAAACTTCCCAAATCAGGCTTCTTGGCGCTGATGACGATGCAGGGATTGGAGAGCAAGCTAGTCAAGAAACAGTCGCTGCTACCTGGATTATGTCCTTTAAAAAGATCAAAGAAAAAAGCACCAAAACAGCTGCTTTTCTCTCTTTCATGTGCTTACTTGATCGTCAGGATATCCCAAGATCCCTCTTGCCTGCATACGAAGTATCTTTTGCGTTCGACGAGGCGTTGGGAACACTACAAGGCTACGCAATGATTAGTTCAACCCCTACCGGAGACGCTTTCAATATGCATGGCTTGATCCAACTTGCAATGCGAAACTGGTTAAGGGTTAATGGGTCCACAAAGCTATGGATGGGGGAGGCTTTGAATGTCATTTTAACAAAATTCCCCCAGCCGCTGAGTGATATGAAATCGTGGCCTACCAGGAGAAGATATATCCCGCATGCCCTATCGGTATTGGGTATGACACGACATACACCATTAACAAAAGACGCTATCTTTTCAGACGATGAACTTAAGCTACCTGATGCTGAGTGGAAAAGAACCTTCCGCGGGGTCAAAGAAAGCGAAATCGCCCTAACCTTCCTCATGGCACCTTTCTCGTCCCCTCAAACAGTTGAAGATGTTTTGGAAGATTTTGAGGTGGAAGGTTTGCAAGAAGCAGAATGTGCCCTCGGTCGTTCTGATGAGATCACACTTCGAGCAATGGGCGCTGTGGCTAGATCATATTGCAAGATGTCAATCAACCTAGTTGAAGCAGAAGAAATGCATTTCGAAATAATCCATGGCTTTAGGGAACTTTATGGAGTAAACAGCATCGAGTTTTGGAATAGAGTGGCGGCTCTTGGCGATTTCTACAGGAACCATGATCGAGTCAAAGATGCTTTCTTTCTCTTTGAAAACTGTCTTGAGCGGGCGAGAGATATATGTGGACCGGACAGCATCACAGTCATTCATTACAATTACCATCTTGGACTCGCACACCGAGATGCAGGTAACTGTACTCTGGCTGTTAAGCTTTTGGAAGAGGTTGTGCAAAGATTTAAAGATTTTTATGGGGACGATAATACGGAAATGATGCAGGCTAAACATGATCTCTCGAAAGCATACTTCAGTCTTGGAAGGTGGAGGAAGGCCCATGAACTGCGACTCGAGTTGTATGAGACAACAAACAGAATTTATGGTCCCAATCACTTTACGACGCTGGAAAGTATGGTGTGGCTTGTCGAGACTTACCGGGCTCTTTGGGATTGGGACACAGCCAAAAGTCTGTGCGATGAATTGTGTTTGAAATATCAGGAGAAATGTGGCGAAGACTATCCACGGACACAGGAGTTTTTAAAGCTAGCGAAAGAACTCCATTCCATAAACCTGAAACCGTTGTGGGGACAGGTCATGGAATATGAAGCGGAAGTCAAGAAAGAGATGGGTGAAGACTGGGCAGGTGTACACCAATTCAAGAAAAAGGCCATTCTTGAAATAGCATAACAAGATAGCTTGGACGGATACTGTAGTGGTTTATATGCCTCCCTACAGCCGTATCAAGGACTAAAACGTAGAGAGAGAGCTTCAACGTCAACATTCTAGCCTCACGTGATTGTCTTCCTCTGACAATCAAGCATCATTCAAGCTTGATTCGGCTCATCCTCCCCAAACGGCCAACCCTTCTCACTCCAACTCCCTTCACCCTTCTCCCACATCCCCACATTTTCAACCTCCTCCCTCCCTAACCTCAACGTACCCTTTCCCTCCTCATCCCCCACTTCATAGATATGCGGGAATCCTCCAGCCCGTCCCTCCGTATCCCAACACCCTCCTTTTTCATCCGCCTTCTTCCCAGCCGCCATCTCCCACTTCACCCTACTTTCCACTTCCGCGTAGGGCACGCGCAGGATATACACGTGTGATGTGGCGGAGAAGAAGTTATTCAGCGTGCCGAGGATCTGGCCTGAAGTCGACATGTGGATGAACCCATCGCGGGAATCGAGGTCCGAGAGCGGGAGAGATAGGGGGAGGGGGGATGGCGGTGCGGGAGAGGGAGGTAGGATTTTGTAGATGTATTTTGGGGGTCGTTGCGAGGGGGTGGACATGGTTGTGAGGTTTTGAGTGCTGGGTAGGGTGATGGAGGAGATATATGTGACTGAATGGTGTAAAGCCTGCGATTAAGCCGTAATTTTCATGTTAGTATAAGAATAGGTAAGTGGGTTGGAATTGGAATGTGGAAAGCAAATGTGAGTGGTGATGAGATGTTAGATGTCTGGTGACGGTCACGTGATTATAATAATTGAACTGGCCTGATTCCTCGCTCGCCGATGTCTTCCATCGCTCTTACAACACATCAAACATGTCATCTCAACATCAACCTCACCTCCAAATATGTAAAACCTTACCCTCTCACGATCATAAATTGAACTTCCATCGTTTCCCGGAATTGCCAGTGGAGCTCCGCCGGCAAATATGGCGACACTCGGTGCAACGTGAGCGTATCATCAGGATATTTATCAAGTGCACGCCAGATGCCGAAGTCAATAGCAATACCGAGCGGCATTGCGCTATTGTTAAAGGACACCAGGTGCTAAGCAAGCTGCTGCGAGTCAATCGGGAGTCAAGAGAGGCAGCTTTGGGATTCTATCGAGTCCATATTCCTTGTAGGTTTCAAGGGATTGAGAAAGAAACCACTACTACGCCTGGAACCTTATATTTCAACCCAGTATACGACTTTCTCAAAATCCGCCCAGAATGGTATTTCAAAGACACATTGATCGATTTCATCTATCACCTAAAGAGTACCTATGATCCCTATCGCATCGGCCTCCTCAACCTGGCAGTGAGCCTGAACAATCTCAACGCAAATGATATGCACCTGGTCGAGCTTTCCGATGTTGATCCCGTCGCCAGGAAGACGTTTACTGATACTCTTTCACAGCTCCACGAGGTATTTTTCCTGTCCAAAACAGGTCAAGGGCGTCAGATCTTAGGCTGGCAAAGTGGAATCACTGGCGACACGATACTCAACCGTTCCTTCCTGGTCGTACCAAAGACACCGAAATTTGAGCGCCTGGGGCGCGACCCACGCCCTATCGCTGAAGACCTAAAAAATGTAGTCGGTGGCACTAGTAGAGGACATGTTATCGAACTTTGGCACGAATTGTTGAAGAAATGGGCGGTTTCTGCACCCCAGATCGAGTATCGCTTTTACCTAGCATTTGAGCCGCCCTACGAAGAAAAGAGCTCGCTTGAAAACACCAAAGTGAGAATAAACGCAGGACAATCACACTCGACATTACTCTTAGTAGAGAAATAATGCTTTTGCGCCTACAATTTGATATCAGAGCAGTCACAGAGTTCCTCGACCCGTGACGGGGGAAACATGGTGATGACCTCCAGCTCTGGTGAAAATCGAAACCAACAAACAGAGGCATACTCGCCTTTTGACTAACCAGGCCATCCAAGACTTTTGGTCTCGTCAGCGCCAACTAGTGGCTGAGTGGACCTCCTCACATTCAGGCAGGTCGTAGTCCGTGAAAGTAACCGCAACTCCACATCAGCACAACGAAAACTATGTGGCACAATCCACCGTAACTATGCCATACAGATTGAGAGACATTGATCTCATGATAGCTGGAACATAGGGACTGCAGCAAATTCGAAGGCTTTCTTCATCCTGCGGATCTGGAGCTTTTGTTCCATGCTTGCTCATGTGACCTGGCGGTCGTTGAAGGAAGTGGCTTCTCGATTCAAACACGCCTCCCCGGGATCTTTGTATCTGACCGAGGCTAAAGAACCATAGCAAACGGGAGTCAAGAGTGGTTCAAGTTCATCAAAACGTGGTTGGAGTTGGATAGAAGGACGTGGCTGAGCTTCTGTGCAGTCCAGTATCTCGTGTTGCCCTCAAGAGTGTGGGAGGAAGAACCATACCACCGGCTAGCAGTCCCTTGCTCAGTAAATAGATGAATAACACAAACGCACTGAAGAGGCCTGCACGATGTGCCGTACCAGAATCCGATGTAAATTCTTGCCACGGAGTCGTAATCCAGTGAGGCAGAGTCAATTGTTCTAACAAGCATGGCATCCCAGCTCGAGCGGTCGCTTCAGCTAGTCTGGCATTCTATCTGCCACAGAAAAAGGTAATGAAGCCTGCAAAGGAGCACGTTCAGAATGGTGTGACTCGCAATCAATCCTGAAAGCCCCTCAACTCAATCCCTTTACGAAAACCGGGGCCACTCATGTTCTTGATGTTCAAACACCAGACAAGCTCGCGCTGGTATTGAAATCGGCGAAGTACGATTTCAGGATCCCTTGCGCGTAGGTTGTCATTTGAGGACCGCTGGTTCCATTCTCGATTTTGTGACAGTATTCGATAGATTGGCAGAGGTAACGGGCTAGCTTATCGGCTTCTTCTTTGACTGAAGACATTGTGGGAAATCTCGAGTTCAAAAGAAGTCCTTCTTCCCTTAGATCGACAGAATGCTGATCGAATGCCGACGAAAGAACAGAGATGCCGAAAAAGTGTTCATAGAGATCTATCATACTGCACAGAAGCTGTAACATTATTGCCCACATCAGAATCACTTGAGACGCGATTTCTAGGCTTTCAAAGTGGAGAGAAAAGGGAAATAGTTTGCTATCATAGAGATGATCTGCTGGGTTATCCACGGTTGATGGCATAGCCCAATAAAGCCGTCTGGCAATCGAGTTTCTGTATCTCTCATGACGATCATAGAGATTCTCGAGTACAATAAGGGAATCCTCGAAGATACTCGTTCTCCATTGCTCGGGCAATATACCAGATGTGTTGTGACTGGCTATAAGTAGCTCCGACTTTTCGAAGAGGACTGGCACTTCGCAAGCAACGTCCATCAATTCGTGGAACGAATCGTGTGCTTTGCTCGTGGACATGAGCTGGCGGCAATGGGAGATTGCCATCGATCTAGCACTTCGGCTCACAAGAGCATCAAGCAGCTATGAGTTTCGTCAGCGTAGATACATCAAAAGAAACAGTAAACTTACAAGGACAACCCGAATTCGAGCGCAGAAGCTCGGCCAGAGCGGCGATGGTGAATCCGTGCGTTCATTTCGAATGCGCAAGATTTCTGATATGCCCTGGGCATGAGCGCGCCAGGAATCATCGAGAGGGCAAACAAATAGCTAACCCGGTTAGAGCTTTGTAGGCACAAAGAATTGGAATAATAGGATTACTTCTCCACTAGAAAGCACAGAAATAGCAGCTAGAATCTCGTCACTTTGTCCAGCACTAGCATCTTGTATTTCCACTTGTAACGTGTGAAGAGCATCGTTATAGACTTGCAATGCGTCGTCAATACAAACGCTGCCCGATTTTGTGATAGCGACCTGTATCACACAAAACGTGAGGAGCGAATAGTCGAGAGCGTGACTTTTCCCCTCAAGCTCGCAAATAGTTTGAAGCCAAGAGAATACAGACGATTCTTTTATACCGGCTTGACTCGGCTGAGGCAGGTAGAGCTTCTTTAGCAGTTCCAAGGCTTGAAGTCGAAACTGTGTCCGTGGGCCTATCGGATTCTGGACTTGCGAGTTAAGTACGTATAGAGTCTGGTCAAAATCACGAGACACGTGGAGGTCGAGATTGTTCTGCTTTAGTACTGACAGCGCCGTGATTGAGAGATTTTCAGGAGTCCGGTTCACGAATATTGTATCGCGTTGGTAGCCCTTGCAAGTAATCCCGGCTTTCTCACACCTAATACACGTTGGCACCCGGTAATCACACTAAGTATACGTTAGTATGAACGGAAGACTGTTTTTAAAGATTGGAGATTTCTCTATCTCACTTTGACTTTGCGTCTTTTGCAATCGTGGCAGGCTCGAGACCCCACCTTGGGTTAAGAATCAAATAGTCAGCCATTGTTTCGTATATATTGGTAGGACTCGGGTTTTAACTACCATGCCGGTTGGAAGTTGTGACTCTTGGATTGAAAGTTGAATAGCTACTGCAGGCCTCGCACAATTATCTTGGTGTGACGTCGCAGTTCAAAGTCAAGGTTACCATTACCATATGGAGGACGGAGGACGGAGGACGGAGGACGATTCGTGCGTGCATATTAATCGCGAATAGCGCATGAGGAGGATGGAGATCTGCCGCTAGTCTTTATCTAGCAGCATTTTCCGAATTTACGACAGGGTTTACACAATTTCTAAGCCGACGCCGCACTACTCATGCTCAAGTCCCCAATTTGTGGTTCATCGGCAGAGAACATGCAATTTTGAGTTAAATGTTCTATGACTCCCTTGGGATTATGGCTAACCACTGCCAAAGAACCCGTTTGGGAACAATACTGCGAGTATGCTGCAGGGGGCCGTGAAGCTTCTTCCTCTTTGCTTATCTATCAACCAGAACAGAGCTCCACCGTGATTTCTTGTTGTCTATCTATTAGGTACATAAGAAGGGCTGTCCATGTGTCTTGGGATAAACTTTCTCTCCAACTACCTAATTCTATCAATTGTTGCATTTGCTGTTTCTACCTCTATTCAACATGGACCATTCGTCAGGGCAATCTCCTCATCGTGATTCCAATCTTTCCATTGACCAGTCAGAGAATTCAAAAGTGGATGTCACAAACGACTTTATGCCAGAGCCAGAATCAGAAAAGGAAAAAGTAACACAGCCAGACCACGAGACAGCACTGAAGAAAGAAGCAACCGGACCCAACCCTGATGACCCTCCTGATGGTGGATTTCAAGCTTGGCTGGTTGTTGTGGGAGGGTTCTGTGCGGTGTTTTGTGGCTTCGGCTGGATAAACTGTGAGAACCTATCTACAGTAGATGTCACAGCCGTGCGATTTGCTAATGTTACAAAGGTATCGGTGTCTTCCAAAATTACTATGAACGCAATCAATTGCAACATTACTCTTCGAGTACTATCGCCTGGATCCCTTCGACCCAATCCTTCATGTTGTTCTTTCCGGTATGCCGAGCAAAGCATCAAGACTTTACAAATGCTGACTTTATACTCCTAGGGGTTTCTTGCTGGGAAAATGACAGACGAACTTGGACCACGGATTCCAGTCTTACTGGGCTCTTTTCTGCACGTCTTTGGGATAATGATGACTTCGATATCCAAGGAATACTATCAGATTTTCCTCGCACAAAGCGTGTGCAGTGGACTTGGGTGCTGCTTTCTCTTTTACCCAAGTATACCCGTCTCTAAACCCGTACAAAAGAACACTTTTTGACACCCATTTCAGTAATTGCAGCATGTGGTACCTGGTTTCGCCGACACCGCGCACTGGCATTTGGCATTATAACCTCCGGATCTAGCCTTGGCGGCGTTGTGCTACCCATTATGGTTCAACGCCTCATACCCCAAATTGGGTTTGGGTGGACAATGCGAGCGGTCGGCTTCTTGTTCCTGGGTCTCCTTACTATTGCCAATCTCACCGTTAGGTCTCGCCTACCGCCAGCCCGTCGACCGTTCCACGTCATGGAAATGGTAAAGCCTTTCACAGAAAAGCCTTTCATGCTACTTGCGCTTGGAGCTTTCTTCATTTACATTGGCGGATTCCTTCCTTTTAACTTCATTATCGTCCAAGGTGAAGCCTCAGGGATGTCGACGAATCTAGCGAGTTATTTGGTCCCAATATTGAACGCGGCATCGTGAGTATTACCACAAAAGTTACAACTAGTCATAGTCATACTAACAAGTGGAATAGAACGTTCGGCCGTATTCTCCCAGCTCATTTAGGCGACTCTTTTGGTGTTTTCAACGTGATGATTGTCCTCACAGGGTTTGCAGGAATTATGACCCTCGCCCTCTGGCTGCCCGCGGCTGCAAATGCGCCCATCATCGTGTATGCGGTCATGTACGGCTTTGCATCTGGCTGCACGTTATCAATTATCCCAGCCATGGTCGCGAAGCTCGGAAAGATCAGCCAGCTGGGTGCCAGAAGCGGTGCTCTGTATGCGTTCTCATCGGTCGGCGTGCTGATCGGAAGTCCCATAGGAGGAGCGATACAGAAGAATCAGCATGGCGGTTACTCGGGGCTTATTATTTTTTCGGGCGTTGCATTACTAATTGGGACTTTCTTTTCTTTCCTCTCGAGAGCTGCCCAGGTAGGGTTGAAGATTAAGGTGAAGGTGTAGAAGAAAACATAACATACCATATGGATAGGATAGTAGCCCCGGGCTTCTAACTTTCCTGATGTATATTTAATAGATCTAGAGGGGTGGGGCATATACCTAGAGTAGGGCCAATAACTTCTTAAGTAGGACCTACTATAGACACGCAATACAGAAGTGCTTATAGAGTACCCTTCCATATAATAGCAAATACAGGACTTTGAGGTTTGGAGGAAAACGTGGAAGAGTCTGGAGGACTATCACATGATTAGTCTTTTTGTAAACTCATGGGGGGACTCAGTACACCCACCCCCATACATATTCTTTGCAAATATAGTTGTTTATTCATAACGTTGCATCTTAAAAAGGCAGCCTTTGATATAATATCTTTGCGGCCCTCAGAAGGGGCTTACTGCATTTGTACTAGACCCGGGGATTCTGATAACCTAAGTCCGAATGTTGACCTTCACTTCCAAGGAGACTCGGGCTAGTACCAACGCAGTCTATATTTGCCTTGCCTTGCCACTGCAGACATACTTGGTCCTAATATAATAATAATTGTTCTTTTGCGGGTCCAAGAGAATTTATGCAACTGAGCTGAACTCAACTAAACTTCCCGGGCGCTTCTAGTAGACTCTCGAAGTATTCATTACGGCTAACTAACAACGCGTCTCAGGTTCAGCCTTCCCTTTCCCTCAGCCTCCCGCCACAACCACCACCTAATTCTGGGGATTCGCAAACAACAAAACACTAAATTCTTCCACTATATCTTCTCCGTCTGCGAACCCTGTGATTGTCCTGCGATGATACGATAGTTTGGAAACAGACATACTTTGGTACTTTGGTTGTGGAATAGGCTGCACTTGAGCAGTTGTACAATACAAGATGGATTTCACCAAGCTGAGGGCGGCTGCCTTGAAGGATGGAGATGACGAAGAGGCCGTCACGGTCAATACTCGCGCCCTGATAGACAAGGTGCTCGCCAGATATTCTGGAGAATGGACAACTCTGCGAGAGCTACTCCAAAATGCAGCAGACGCCCAAGCGACCAGAGTGACCATCAAGTTCGAGACCTTGCCCTCCGCGAATGTGCCTCTTTCGAATACGACAAATCAGTCCGATATTTTGAAACACGTCCTGCTAAATCACACATTACGAAGACTGCTGGTCACGAACAATGGACAGGCATTTGGGGCCAATGACTGGGCGAGGCTGAAGAGGATTGCGGAGGGAAACCCCGACGAAACCAAGATTGGAGCTTTCGGTGTGGGATTCTACAGTGTCTTCGCAGATTGTGAGGAGCCCTTTGTCAGTTCGGGAAATGAAGCCATGGCATTCTACTGGAAGGGCAACTCGCTGTTTACCAGGAGACTGCAGCTCCCAGCTGAACAAGGGAATCCGGATACTAGTTTCGTTCTGGATTATCGAAACAATACAACTCCTATGCCGAATCTCCTCTCCATAGCCCAGTTCTTGGCAACAAGTTTGACGTTCGTGGCTTTGGAGAATATTGAGCTTTTCGTGGACGACTGGAAGATCATATCCTTGAAGAAGAAAGCCTCGCCAAGTATTCCTGTGCCTATTGCTAGAGATGTTGAGACAACGACTAAAGAGGGGCTGATGAAAGTCACCAGTATGGATCGTGAGAGTGTACAAATGGATGCAATATTCATGAATGTTGTTGGATGGAAACCTGTAATGCCGGCATTACCCAAGGGAACCAGTTACGACAGCGCCTACGGGAACAACGACATGCCCTCTCTACGTTCTTTCTTCAATAGGCTCACATCAAGTACAAGTCATGCTCAACTAAAGACAAAAGCTATGCGGGATGAAAAGGCCTTGCAGGATATTGTTTCGGAAACTCTCACTGACCACACGACGGCAAATGTCTTCCTCCGAGTAACGACTGCTGTTGTCAGAACCTCGGTCAGTTCATCATTTGCTAGCGAACTCGAACGAGCGACCAAGAAACCACCTCCCAAGACCACCAAGCTTGCAATTCTCACATCTTCCTATGACGAGGAGGTCGCATCTTCTAAAGATAATAATGTGGCAGAGCTCGTTGATGTGTTTGCATCTGTTCTTCCAGCCAAGAAGCCTGGTGGTCGTATTTTCATCGGATTTCCAACTCATCAGACCACAGGGGCAGGCATGCACTTGTCGGCCCCCTCTGTCATCCCAACCGTTGAGCGAGAGTCGATCGATTTAAACGCGAGATGGGTCGTGACCTGGAATCGGGAGATGCTCCGAGTTGCCGGTATTATGGCTAGACTTGCTTTCTCGAACGAGATGGCAGATCTTTCTTTCAAGATAAAGCGTGCCACGGAAGCAGCTGGGCACGGAACCAAAGTCTCAAAGTCCGAGATTGTCCAATTTATGCCTGAAGCCCTTCATACGCTTAAAACTTTTACTTTCGGAGAGTCAACTCCGAGTTCACAAGTATCACAAATCATCGAAGAAGCTTTTTGGACAGCTTATAAGAAACCTTCGATAGAAATCTACAGCACCCGGGGGATTTTGCCTACAACAAAGGTACGTTTGGCCACAGAAGACCTCAGTGGTTTTGTCGAGGGTATTCCTGTCGTTCCAGATGCCTTGGTGGGCGGGCCGTTCATTACCAAGCTGAGAGAGTTTGGTCTCGTCACAGAAATTACCATTGATGATGTTAAGCAAGAGCTGGGAGCGAAAGCTTTAACGAAAGAGCAACTAGTGCAATTCGTCACATGGGCGGGTCGCAAAGCCGTAACAGGTGATATCAGCGGGCAGACAATTCAGTCCCTTCTGGATGTCGCGGTCGCGATGACTGGAGATGTCGACGGACAAGGTGATGTTATTGCTTTAGGCAGCATTAAGAATTACCTCAGTGTCAACAAGATCCCGGCAGAAGTTCCTATTCCACCAAGTACGATTCCATTTCACTTTACCAAAGCGTCCCCTATACATGAATTGCAAGCTCTAGGATGGGAACCTCTTGAGATCGTACCCTGGCTACGATTCCTTATTGAAACCAACGTTTCTAGGCCCGCCGATCAAAACCTCACAGGCTCCGTGCGATTCGCTGCTCAAATTCTCCTCATATTATCAAAAGCATGGGACGGATTGAGTCAAAGCTCTAAGGAGACTGTTTTTTCACTACTGAAACCCCTGACAATTGTGCCAACGAAGTTCGGTATGAAGAAACCAGGGGAGGCTTTCTTCGCAAGTGTCAAGCTTTTTGATGATCTACCAATTGTCACTTCATGTCCGGGCGTGAAAGAAAAGTTTTTTGCCGCCATTGGTGTCCGAAAGACTGTTGATTTGGAAACGATCTTCAGCCGCTTGCTTGCACCGCTTGGGGAGCCTAAAGAGGGCCAGCAAACTAATAAGACTCGACATATGGAGTTGATTAAGTATCTCGCATCTGTGCGAGAGGATATTCCACCGGATGATCTCAAGAGGTTGCGTGAAACTCCAATTTGTCCCGCTGAAGTTGGTCCTAAAGGTCTGGAGCCTACCCAAGGGACCCCCCGACTATACAAGGTATCGGAACTTTTCGAACCAAAGGATACCCTTCGCGAACTACGATTACCGATACTTCAATGGCCGGGGCCACCAGGGAGTTACCGGCCAAGCAGTGTGGAAGGTCGATTTCTGTCTACTCTGGGCATTCGGGCATATCCTTCTGTCCCTGAGCTGATTGGCATGATGGGTTCTGATGATCATATGCTCAGAGTCAAATCTATGAACTACTTTATTTCAAATCATCATATCAACCGCTATGCAAACTTCGACGTCAGTTCCTCGGAAAGGTCATTCTTACCATTGCAAGGTGACCCAGCCCGCCTTGTCAGTCCAGCGGAATGCTTCACAAACGAGCGATGTGCTGTTCTAGGCTTCAATATACTGATCAATGAACTGCATGTCCATGCAAATAAATTTGGAGTTGCCATGGACCCCCCGATCACGGTATGCGTCAACAGACTCATCGCAAACCCACCTCAAACCAAGCGTGAAGGGTCAACACTTTTCAGTTACTTCGCTAGCCGTCTTGGTGAGATTGGCCAGAACAATGTTGCAAAGATAGCCGACTCTCGCATTGTACCAGTTTCTTCGCGGTCACCAGCACCGAGTAAGTTTCCGAGTGAGAAGATCGGAAAGCAATCCGACATACAGCACTTGGCACCCAAACAGTGTTATCTGGGTAGCTCGTCGTCTACTTATGGCGAAATATTTGATTTTGTTGATTTCGGAGCAGATGCCAATGCTTTCCTCCTTAAGTGTGGTTCGAAGCATGAACCGACCAAGCTCGAGTTAGCGGCCATTGTATCTAGGGAGCCAGCACGACTACTCGGTATCATGCGAAGCCCCGAGAAATATATGGAACTTCTAAGGTCCCTAGCTGATGACCTCCCGCAATTGAAGCGAGATAAGCTCTTATTCAAGCAGTTGAGGCAATCGAAATTTCTCATTGGGTCAAAAGAATTCCCTGGAAGTAAAGAAAAGCAGAAGCAGGACGTTTCTGAAGATGACGACTTCGACCTTGATGACGGGGAAGATGCTCCGATGAAACAGTGGCAACTCGCGTTACCGAGTCAAATCGTAGTTGTAAGTACTTTACCCCTATCTTGCAAGTATACTTTGCTTACCATAAGCAGATCGACGATTACATTAGCTATCGATTATTCAAAGGGTCGTTGATATGCGCCCCCGAAGACGAAAAGCTGGAAGAATTTTATATTGCACTGGGTGCCTCTACTCTTCGTAGTCTCGTTGAAGAAGACCTCCGTCTCGGCCATCCCTACGAAAAGCAAGAATCCGCCATTAAGCTTCGTAGCCACGTCCTTGAGCGCTCGAAGCTCTTCCTACATGAAATCGACCGGAAAGATATCAAGCATGACAGCCGCTGGCTCGATAAGAATCTGAGTGTTGAGGTTGTCAGCTCCATTCAGTTGAGGAGATCGCTTCATGGCTATAATCTATCCCATACGGAGAAACGTTCCGCAGCTTGCACACACGTACGACACCAGAGTCATACTTTATTTGTAACGCCAGGCAACCATGATGTCTTCCAAATCAGTCAAGCGATTTGCAAGATCCTTCTGGATCGTCCAAATCAACAAGCCTGTATGTCATTCGAGACTTTTCTGAAGTTGAACTTGTATGAGTTAAGATCTCGTGGTTACAATGTCGAACGAATCTTGAGGGCCAAAGCTGCTGAGCAGAGAATCGCGGAAGAAGAACGTCGGAAGCAACTGGAGACAGAACAACAAGCACTTAAGGACCAGCAAGAGCAATGGACCAAAGAAAACGAAGACGAAGGCGTATTGACCAAAACTTCTAAGGAATCCCGCCGCAAGTCTAAGATGCCTTCTATGCCTGGTGCGTTTGGGTCGGATTCTCCTGAAAATTCTCCCATCCCAAAATCGCCTCCCAAACCGAAGTCACGTGGCATGTTCGCAGGTCTTAGTCGTCGTTTGGGCCTCGACAACAGCGGAGAAGCTCATGATCAGTTCCAAAACCTCCTCGGGGGTGGCGGACCTTCCTCTTCCCACGATCATGAGCACGAGCACGAGCACGAGCAGCAGACGGACAACCCACCCACCTACGAGCAAGCCAACAAATCCTCTGGTGGGAAATCCGCAACAGAAAAAGTCTCTTCTCCCGCCGCCGTACAGCAGAACCTACTAAATGCAATCCAATCTTCCCGCGCCCACGACTCCTCCACGCTCTTCTCGCCCCCATCAAAGCAAACCATCAAAGAGCAAGCCTCCTACTGCGACGAAACGCCGTCCCAAAACATAACTTTTCTCGCGGACGCCTCAAATGGAACCCGAATCTTCGTCTCCAAGACACTCTCCGTCTCACACACCGAATTTATCTCCTCGCACTCCTCATCCCTCAACAACTTTGCTTCCCTGCTCCACGAAGTAGCAGACGTGTATACCCTGCCACGCAAGGCTATCCATATCTTCTACGACGAAAGCGGCGGCACGATTGCTTTCAATTCGAGCGGCAGCATTTTCTTCAACTTCGTTTCTGGTTGCAGCTGCATGATGGTAGAGATCGCGTGGCGAGTGGTGCGTATTGGTGGATTGTGTGCGCGCATGAGTTGGCGCATAATTTGGTCAAGGAACATTCGGCGGACCATAGTTTTTATACGTAAGTTTTACTCGTTCTGTCTCCCCCCTTTCCCCTTTCCCCTTTGCTCTTTCTATACCCCATAAATTTATTCTCTTCTCTTGAGATGATGGCATGGGATTTTTGCTGACAAGATATAGTGAGATGTTGGTAGCGAATTACTTCCCGAAGATGATGAGTAAAGCTGCTTCTTTTGCGCAGAAACCTGCGCTGCCGGCGAAAGAGCACGAGAGGAGTTTGATGGATTAATTGGATTGATTTATATAGATTGGTAGATTGTGTAGATGGAGTTTGGGGTTGACGGGACTGGGAGAGTTGCATTATATATTATTGTTGAGCGGGAGTATGATACACTGGGGTGTAGATAGACTGTTTTTAGGAATAGGTAGATATTGTATCAGAAATGCATATATTTCTACTCTGGCTCTTACACTAGATACAAATAAACGGTTCATACAAGCACATGTCCTCCGTCGGTATGTATATGGGTTTCCTTTCCTCAAATCGTGACACGGTGAATTTTATGTCTCTTCTGTTCTTTGGGACTTGCCTGGGGTTTATCAGATGACGAAAACATTAGGTACAATTTGAGGTATCAATTACTTTAGATAACTTTGATTCTTTTGGTGCCCGTACGGGCAGGGCCGTCCTAAGAATGGAAGATCGACTACTTCGTACTAAGGTAACTAACCCATCTCCTATGTACCTTACCTTG
>QGMG01000462.1:0-28259 GCA_007825325.1 Lachnellula cervina | reverse complement strand
TAAGATAGCTGAAAGGTTACTTTCTATAATAAGATAGAAGGATTATATATATAATATACAAAGCTACATATATATTTTCTATCAAGCACCTTATAACTAAGATTAACATGACATTGCTCCATCGATTGTGATTGAAACACCATTGACGAAGCTGCTTTGCGGACTCAAAAGGAAGGCTACCACTTCAGCGACTTCCGCGGCCGTCCCTAAACGGGCCAAAGCGGGCGAGATACCGGCACCAAACATATCTACGGATAAGGCCGTGCCCCTGGCCTCAGCAACCTGCTCTAGCATTGGCGTAGCGATCATAGCACTGCCAATGATCAGTATATCACCTGTACGGTACACAACCTCTCATGGACAGATGGATGGATGGATCCGGACGGACAAAGATAAGAAGAGGAGATCTGCTCACGGTGCAATCGCATTTACCCGGATGGCCCTTGCACCTTCCTCCTTCGCGGCTGTCCGCGTTATTCCTACGACTGCATGCTTGCTGGATGAGTATGCCATGTATCCCGGCAAGCCCATGAAGCCGGACAAGCTGGACGCGTTGACGATGGCACCACCGCCAACGCCCGCGCTGCCCTCCTGCATGTGCGGCAGCTCTGCGCGCAGGCAGTTGATCACGCCTTTGACGTTGATACCCCAGACGAAGTCCAGCTCCGCCTCGTCCGTGTCCCGGGTGGCACTTGGGCCCGCGTGCGGCACGTTCGTCACGCCAGCAAGATTGGCCGCGGCTGCAATGGGCCGTCCTCCGAAGTGCTGGACCGTATCACGAATCCAGGAATGGCATGCATCCTGCGAGCGCACGTCGAACGCCTTGGTGAAGATGACATCATCGGTGGGGGTGGGGGTGGATGATCCTGCCGCTGCGGTGGCAGACCGGAGCTCGGCTTTCAGGGAGTGGAGACCAGCCTCGTGGATATCAGAGAGCGACAGAAGGGCACCGCGGCCGGCAAGGAGCTTAGCGGTGGCTCGGCCGATGCCTGAGGCCGCGCCATTAATAACAACAAGCTTGCCCAGGAAAGAGGCCATTTCGGAAGGGAGCAGGCGCTGCGCAGGTTGCTTTGCTGCCGTACAGAAACGAACAAGTTTGGTTGTTCGCGGCAAGAATCTACATACCTATTGCGTATGGACCGGCCTGTGTTTTATGGCAGTCAATTCGGCGACGTACAGTACAGCTAGACGCTACGAATACTCCGCACCCCGTACTTCGTACCCCGTCCCCGTACCCGTACCCCGTACTGCGGTACTCCGTACTGCGTTTCCCGGAGACATCGGGGTCGGCCCGGGCCGCCCGTCGCTACATTACACTACGGAGCTACTGTAAGTCGGCCATTCCATCATCGAAACCACTGACTAGCACGGAACACGATGGGGATGGGCCCCGAGGCCCGAAAGCGCTCCTCCTCCGCACCAAGACTGTTTATAATATTGACATCTATACTTAGCTGTGGATAATGATGGGTTCTGTTCTTTCCAAGTTGTTCTCTTGGCTAAATCTGAATCATCCACCCACAAACATCAAACTGCCGCAATATAGTCATAGAAGCATCATGGCAACAGAACTAACGGGATTCGCCGCCTTGAAACCGGCGTTCGTTGTGAAAATCAACGTGGACGTGACCAAAATCCATCCTTTTGGTATGTGGTGCTAGGATCCCAACGATGCGCGATTTACTGGCTGATTTGCGCAAGGGACCGCTTACAATGGCTCCACACTTACACATTTCGTATGTACAGTACCAACCATCAAGTCCAGCTCTGGCCAACATGGATCTCGTGCTAATGCTATGCCACGTGCCATCAGGAGTGTCCAAGCGGGTCTATCGAGAGCGTGCCCGGCTTCGAGCCTGCGTTCAAAGCTGCCCTGGTGTTCGGCGCAGACTGGTTCTCAATGGACGCAGATGGCCAACACGGCCGTGTTGACTTCCGCGGGATAGCAAAGTGCGTGTGCAACGACGCCCGGGCCTGATCCCGCACGCATACCTGCCCCGACTAACATGTGCATGGTGGTTTAGCACCGAGGATGGTCACAAAATCGATCTCCGCACCTACGGCATCGTTACGATGAGTCCCGAAGCTGCCAAGGTCTTTACCTTACAGCCAGATATGAGCTCTGTCCCTTTCGGGCACATAGGTCGGTTACAGCGTCACTGTTGCGGCTTTCCGACTAACATTTTTAAGCTGCGAGGAGCGACTACGTGGTTTCTGATCCCAAGTTGAAGTTTTTGGAGAGTAGCATTGTCGTGGGTAGTGCACAAGTCAGTATTGATGAGACTGGAGTGACTATCGAAAATAGACAGTCATTACTGCTCACTCCTAATTAGCGTGAATGGGCAATGACCTGAACAAGGTCAGTGCTAGTATTGCAACGGGGGAGAGAATCATCTGTCTATCTGATAAGACTTTATTAGAGAATGCTTTTGTACTTATCTGCACTGTGGTTTCGAAAACATTCTAGTAATGAAAACGAATGTAAACTCCGGCTGCAGAACCCACATCTTGAGTTCCTTATCGTAAGCTATATAGACGTGAAATCCAATGTTTTTAACAATTTCAACACGTCGAGAAGCCTAACAACTCGTGGTTTCTGAATTCGAATAGTGGATGCCCATGGTGGTGTCCGATGCGAGAACTCACTTGGTGGTACATTTGGCGGGTAAAGAACACGAGTTGGCATTAAAGGCCTTGTATAACAATTAACCTCAAGATCTTGCCTGACAAGTTTTGGTTTACCTTTGAACAGTAGTGATATCATCTTCATATGCCGTGCTAGCAAGGGTGGCGGTGGCGCGGTCAGAGTCGGAAAGCGCTGGTTAGTAAGTACCTTAGTGACGGCTCTGGCCGACCATGCACCTATAAGTGGACTGAATTACGACAATCAAATTGTACTATGTGTAAAGTTAAAATAAAAGTCCAATCGCGTATGGGAGGCAGAAAATCAAGATGTGCGCATTTCTTTTGGTGGATTTAGTTGATGACCTCAATCAAGCTATCTATTTATCCCATATCCACATCGACTGCTCGCTTTCTAACTACTAACACTTTCCGGGTAAGTCGAGGTTATCCTAGCTAACAAGAGAAATACATTTGACCTCCCCGAGTGGGGAACTCTCTAGAGTCGTTTTGCAGCGTGCGTGCTTTTCGTGGCGAGGCTATAGAGCAATTCGTCCCGCAGCCAGCTCACAGCCATGACGGCAGCACCTGGCCCAACGAGGAATGATAGCAAGCCACTCATGATACTCATCTTCGCCCAGCCAGGACTTTGGAGCTGGTCGGAGAAGCCCATGACGTTCCGGAGCTGCGCTAAATAGACAAGCATCACCAGCGTGAATCCAACGACCTGATCCCATACCATGAAGTCCCAAATCCCATCCCCGACCGTCGTCCCTTTCACCACGGATATTGGCGGTACTGCAATGGACAGTGGGTGGAATGCTTCGACGTACCCTTCTGCAAATATAGCTGGGCAGAAGGCCGCTGATAAAGACAGTGTAGTCACAGCGACATGTATAGAGAAGCCGACTGCAATTGAGACGGCACCGAGCCATCTAACGGCACGTAGATGTGCCTGTTTGGAGGAGGAATTATCCAAAGGGCGACGAGTTGGGAACATTGCGTTTATCAATGGCTCGCCTGTCTTGATCATGGTGAACATGAACAGGGGAAACATGTTCCAAGCGACAATGGACCATTGCTGGAACTCGTTTGATACGATCGCAGGTGACGGGAGTCCCATGAGGACCACCGGGACTGCAAAGCAAACGAATGTTGCGGGGAGCACGAGGCCCGCGGCGCGAGAAGAGGACACGAGCGAAAGGCTTTGCAGGGCGTCCAGCGCAAGAGGTGAGACTGTAGGAGACGAGGCCGTATAGAGGAGCGCCCAGGCGGCCCCGCTACACCCAATAGCTGCCGCTGAGAAGGTCAAAAACCACAGCGAAGGCTTCAGGGCCGATGGGCCATTTCCCTTGCGGAGGCCGTCCAGGTAGATAGCAACTATGATGGGAAAGAGTTGTCCGGCAAAGTAGAGGCCCGTCGCAGAGTTCTTTGGGTTAGAACCGTCCACAACCTCCCAGAAGAAAACGACAAGAGTGCGTAGAAGGTAATCCAGGGGCCCGAGTCCCGTAAAGCTTTCCAGGAGCGGGGACTCAGTTCCAGGTAAAACGTATGTGCCGTTTAACGCTTCTTGGAGCAGTGCGGCACTGCCGTTCGCAGCAGTACGACCCCACGTTACTGCTGTTCCTAGTATTCCAAGCCCCCAGAAAACTGCCTTCAGGGTTCTACCTCCCGTAGAAGGAGTATTATTTGGCATGGCCGCGATAACAGGAGTCAGCAGGAGTGAATAGGATGGTGTAGGGGCATACAATATTACTGTATGAACAGCGCTGAGGAATGAGGCAAAGCTATGCAATATAACTTAGCAGAACCTATTAAATGGTTCTCTCTCAAAGCCAAGAAACAGATAGAACTGCGTTTGATACTGGACGCGGTAAAAGATCTCCGGATAGGTAAGCACTAATCACTAAGCACTAGGGAAATAATAAGCACTAAGCACTATCCCGGGCCGGGCCGGGCAGAACCTCGTGAGCTAACCTCTTGACTTAATCAAATGCGGCTCACTTAGCGCCCGAAATCCATGCAGAGCTGTCTCAAATTTAGTCCACCACTTACGGCTATACAGAAACTGCGTGCCAAGAATTCCGAGTTTGTTAGAGGCCGCTGACATTGTGCGGCCGATCCGCTGCAACTGGGTAGGGGGCCTTATCTCATCAACCGATCGCTCGCTGCAACGCTTTGTCGAACTAATTAGATTACATAACTCAAGACCAACTGGCCACCAGGGGGGGGTGACATGCTGACAACAGCTGTGTCCTGAGTAGGTAGGTTGCATTATCTTCGGCACTTGTTGGCAGCACTAGCTTGCTTTCTTCACAATACTCCTTTCTACCGAGAAGTCCAGTTCCGTTCCTATCATTGGGCTGCTGTCTACTTCGTAAGTACAGTATACCATAATCATTAGCATGGTTGGTAAGGGCAATGTGCATTTCGGAAGCAATTAACACCTGGCAAATACGAGCGATGTCTTTCACCAGAAGTGAAACTTGTAGAAGAATAATGCAGATGGAGAACCTGGGGTTGCTTATTACTAGTAATAGAGACTATTCTGAATTTTCTTCGCAGATCTAAATATTATACACAGCTCTTGAGAGCTCACTAATTGAGTATCATATAGGCCCTCAAGTCAGGTACGTTCCGCAGTCATCTTTCCTCTCGTGTGTTGTCCCGCGCTTGCATGCGAAAGGTTTGGAATTCTCGTATTACCACTTAAACAAATGAAATTAAGTAGCAACAGCGCCACCAGAGAGAAACAGCCTCTTCCTCTGCAACAAGAAAATCCAAGTTAGCAAACGCGTTATAATATCCGGTGAATGGGGATCTGCTTGGGAAAAGTCACTTACGCCAAGGAAAAGAGACAAGATGAATGCCAGTGCGGTGCTGCCAACCAGATAGTAGAAGGAATCTCGAATTGCCATCGTCACCTGCTCAACAACCACTGTTTTGAGATCGGCGCTGAGGCTTTTGTAGAAACTGCCGCTCGTTCCAGTAACCAACTGAGTGATATCGCTGTGCGTGGCATTGGGCAGCACCGAGGCAAGCTTCGTCAGAGCAATGTTCTGGAAGATGGATCCCGAGACGGAAAGGGCTAATATCGTACCCACAACTTGTGCTATGTTGACCCAACCCGTTAGTACGCTGCATTGCAATGGATGGTTTTCCAATTTTCGAGTTTCACATACCGATGGTCATGAGGGACACAGCATTGTTGACTTCGGAGGCTGGAGCGAGAGCTGAGACTACGGCGATACCGGCACTCTGGTAGCAGCCGACTCCAAGACCAATGAGCACCGTGAAACCATATATAGCAGCATTTGAGGTCGATGCTTTGATCGTCGCTGTTTGAAAACCATTGTCAGCATCATGTCTCTCGAGCGTATGGGGTATGGTGGGGTTGGGTGGGGGCGGTCATTTGTTCCGACTTACTCATCAGGGCAGCGCCGACAACTAACATGGCATTACCAACAATATACCAAGGCATGTAGTAACCGAGCTTAGGCATGACAACGCCGTTCAAAAGCGAACCGAAAACGATCATGCAGATTAGCGGCAGAATGCGTACGCCAGCCTCCAGAGGACTATCTCCCCTAGTAAACTGGAAGATCAATGGTGTGTAGTATATCGACATGAACATGGCGCCTGCAACAAGGAAAGCCTGAATTGGCAGGATAATGAGGTCCTTGGTCTTCATAAACTGCACAGGTAGAAGCTTGTGTTCGGCCGTAACGAAAGGATGGTATTTGGTGATTAGGATAAATGCGATCAGTAGGACGAAGGTCATAACCCAGAGCGTAATCTCAGAGCCACTTGACCAAGCGAAAAGAGTGCCACCAAAGCTGCCAGCCATGGAGAAGCAGGCGCAGAAGGCGACGAAGACAACGATACCGAGCCAGTCTTGCATACGAAGCCTTTTGCTAAACGCAGTGTTCGGCATGGCGTTGATATTGGGAAGGCAGAAGATATAGGCTGGCAAGAAAATACCTGCGATTGGTAGGTTGATATAGAACCCCCAGCGCCAGGTTGCAGAGCTTTGGGCGAACGAGCCTCCAATGATAGGTCCCAGAACATTACCAAAGCCCCAGATAGACATGATTCCGGAAAAGTAGATTGGACGCTCGTGGGGGGTGGTCATGACAGCGATGAAAGTCATTGCTCCCACGTAGAGACCAGAACCGCCAATACCAGATATAACACGACCAATGATCAGGGCAGTCATGTTTGGCGAGGCGCCGCAGATTGCGCTACCGCCCTCGAAGAGGACGAGACTAATAAGGAACAGCGTCTTCATGCTGAACATACCGAAAGCTTTTCCACTGCAGGATCACACCATGGTCAGTACTGTTGATATAGCGATAGAAGGAGAGAGAGGAAGAGAAACAGGCATACATGGGCAGAATGACCGATTGGCCAAGCACGAAGCTCACTCCAATCCATGCTAGAGTGTCCTGAGTACCAAAACTCTCAACTATCGAGGGTTGGATATTTGCGACCTTTGTATCTCTCAGTCAGCAGAGCCTCCATCGAAGATCAATGCGGTGAGACGATGATGAAGATCTGTTTGCTTACAATCGTATTGTCCAACGCAAAGAGCAAAACAGTTGATAAGAGGGAGGTATAGGCGAAGAACCACTAAAGCCAGGAAGAGTGTGGTCAGCGCAACGGAACTGAGAATCATCGAACTGCTAGGTCAAGGTCAACTCACCTTCACGCCAGTCACCGTCCGCTTCGGCTCGGCATCAGGGGAAGCTTCCGTGTCAGCGCCGACTTCATTCTCCTTGTCGTATGGTGGTGTAGTGGGCGGGTTGGCTGATTCTGATTCATCGGTTGCTGCCATCTTGGGAGTCTTGGAGATGCGCCTTTGCCTCTCAAGGTACTGTACAGATGTAAATGCGACCTCGTGCGTGGTGCAGTGTGCGAGTTATCGCCAACTCGATTTCTCGTACGAACAGTCTTATTTTGGTGCCGGGACGAATGATACTACGAAACATACCTACTCCTACGAAAAAATTGCATCCCTTACTTATAGCATCTACAAGTAGATGGGTAAAACGTTGTTGCGGAAAGACTGATTTCCAAGCGCGGGAGATTCCCGCTCGTCAGCTGACCTTATAAGTTGTATTTCTAAGCTCCCTTTGTTCCCCTTTTGCACGCAAACCCAGCAGCTTGGTTACAGTTGAGAAAGGCCGCAAATCTTTTTGAACTTTCACCACAGTCAGTAGTAAATTATCCTATCTGATTAAATACACTATGCAGACGATTTCAAACAGTCTGGCTTCTTCTAAATTAAATCTAAATGGTGTTGTTATGGCATTTTACTTTCCTATAAACTTTTGAAAAGGATATTAGCGAGTACTATAGCCCTTGCCTTGTCCTCAAAGTACGCTAAAAACGCTAGGACCATGTGCGGAAGCAGTGCGGTACAATTGCTAAGGTATGGTAGGTACTTCTCTATATTAACTATCTATCTTAGATATACACGTGGTCTTAAGCACCTTAATTATAACTTAAAAGTATCTAAAATTGTTAGTAACAAAGATATGATATCACACTGGGGTGGCCTAGATCACGTATCGGTAGTTCTATAGTTGTACTTCTAGGTGTAGAAGAGGTTCTAGCTAAGGTGGCGGCGATGAGGTGAAGGCCTCAACGCTGCTTAGTCATGGAAGACGGTCACGTGCTCCACGTGACATATACATTCCAACACAAATATATAATAATAGGAAAGTAAATATCTTTAAGCATAGATACTTGACTTAGCTATTCTTAAGATTAAAGACACTTTTAAATAGGGCAAGTACAATTATGTGGCGTGATTTCCAGCAGAATATTAACAATCTTAGGCGCTAGTAATGTAACCTGTACGAGTAGACTCACTTTGTCATCAGTTCCTTATCCTGCCTTTCTCAATTCATTCCAGGCCAGGCAGCAACATCCAAAGCCAGTGCAGCAGCCAATCCAATGCACCCGTGCGTGTACTATGAGGGCTCCACCTCTGCGCAATTGGACGCCCTTCATCGCGGCCATCTTTGCACTACTGTGACAAGCCGAAAGTAGATCACATACCGGTAGTACTCCGTACAGCTCATGAGGCAGCTAGATCCTTGACAAGACCCTGTTATCCCTACTAGTACTAGTCTTCCCGTCGCGCCACCCGTCAGATAGCGGCTCGGATGCGTTTGCCCGCCCGCCCGCTTACGGAGTATCTCCCTGCCCCGCTTTCAATAGTACGTTTCGTACAGTAGCGCTGCAACATACCTAGGTACTCCGTACTCGTAAATTTAAATAAGCTTAATTTCTTTGTAATCTAAAGATATAAGCTTATACTCTAAAATTACAGACTGTGTAATGTAGCATCACGTGACTCTGGCTTACCACTCCTAATGCGTTAAACGAAAGAGAGCAAGTATAAACGAAACGTAAAAGATAGGCGTTATCAAATTGGGTGTAACGTCTGCAGATCTCCGAAAGCCCGCCTAAGTAGACTATCCCGCACAAAGTAGAAAGTGCCGAGGCAGGCTAGACAACGTCGTCTTCCCTCTGCTTAATTCTCTACAAATAAATTCTATATCTTCTGATAATTTATCTTATATCTTCTGCTATAGCTTACTATTATGCTACCTCTATTAGGAGGGGATTACATCTCATCTGTCGAGGTAGAGTGGGTGTGGTTAATATTTTCAATACTTAGTTAACTGCTAACTTTTCGTCCAAACTTGAGCTGAACTAATAAGATAAAGCCTCAACTAATTATATAAGTTAACTATAGTTTGGACTAGTAGTTTTATACTAGCGTAAAACCAATTGAAAACCACCGTTAACTAGTACTTAACTGGTAGTTTCCTCTACTATTCAGCCAATTTATAAGGGTCAAGCAGGGAAGCACCTGACTACTCACGTGGGGAAGGGGGTAGAAGAGTGAAAACATCTTAGGTATACGCTAGGATCACTTCCACTATCGGACTTTGAGGCTTGAGATATACTAGATATGCATATAGAATGAAGTAAAATACCTAGTTAGGGAAGAGAAAAGTACTTAAAAGCGGAGATTATTATAGCTTTCTTAGCATATATAGACCCTTCAGGGGGGGCTCAGGGGTCTCCATGGCTTTTAGGGGGTAATACCTAATAAAATCAGCACTAGCCAGTTTAGCCAGTCAACTAGTTTGGTTCAGAACTTGAACTAACCATTGAGAATATTAGGTGTGGAGTATAAATGGGATGAGGGTCCTTGGATGTTCTTTCTATCCTCCTTTGTCTCGTAGCTAGTTCCTCTGGGTTGGTGGATTCTATTAATAAAGAGTCTCTTTAAAGCATGACATTTGTACCCTTTCAACTTGCTATGTCGACTATTGATACGAGCACAATGGGCGAATTTTCACGTCACATGGCATGCAAGGTATGTTTCTTATCACAGTAAGTCACCTTAATCTCATGCCGCGATAGAGGTGTCGAGATCGCAAAGTTCGCTGCCCAGGCGAGCAACCAGTATGCGAAAAGTGCTACCGAGCAGGCGAAGAATGCATTTACCTCCCGACACAGAGGCCCACCAAAGCTGACCTTGCACTGACGGTAGAAGCACTGAAGAAACGCCTAGGCAAGCTCTTCTTGACATCATGTTTATTTATCTAATTGGCTAACACGTCTGTACTGTGGAAAGACAAAGCAGAAAGCCAACTTTCTAGTAAAATGAGCCGCCGTCCAAGTAATAAGACTATATCTTCCCAATCGTCTTACAACTCCTATTGGCCTGCAGTTCCCGACCACTCATCTTTGGTACCCTTGGGAATGAGTGCTCAGCCGACTTCCACCATGTCCCAATCGTCTTCAGGGGGTGCTAGCCCTTCTTCAAGTCAGCCTGGCCACGTATCTTTGATATATCAGCAGCATAAACGGCAGTCATCATCATCTGAACCACTGAGCAACGGATCTCTGCAGTCATTACCACTAAGTATCCACCATAGGACGACAGAAAATGACACGACGCAGTTCGGAGTGAATGAGGTAATGGATCACGGCAACTCAGACATGGAAATGAACATGAACATGGACTTTTCTCTTAAAAAGGATCTCTCTTTTCAGCAAGAGGGCAATGACCACGGCCAGGGGGGCATAGATATCCGGAACATATCTTCAGGCTCCAGCAGTGCGACCAATCCCAATTTCACACCATTTGCGGCATCATTATCCAGACATGAACATGACGTTTCTGGGATGGGGGCCGGGATGGCAACAGGGAAAGGCACCGAGAACAGGGGCATAGCTATGCCGACAGCGACAGCGACAGCGACAGCCAGAGTTGCTGGTGTAGCAACAGCCATTATTTCTCCATTTGAAGACTTCTCTTCAGCTGTGTTCCGCAGACAGGCCGAAATATCTGGTATTGCCTGCGCAGTAGCTGAACACATTTCCTGGATGCGCAAGGTGCCGTCAGGCGGTTCCCCGTTAAATTCCAGTTTATGGTACATGGAAATGCTTGAAAACATCGAGACTCGCATCCGTGAGCTGCAGGAGATAGCCCAGACGGATAACAAGAGAGAATTTCAAGAGATGGTTGCGGTGCTCCAGGAACTTGCACCACCCGACAGCGCCGCCGCTATTAGACTGGGCAGCCTGGAAGAGGAGCTTCAGAGTCAGGCACGTGAGATGTCACATTTCTTCCAAACGCGCTATAACGCATATATACTTCTCTCGGAGCAGGCCCAGAGCATGCCGTGAGGACGTCTAGCAGAAGGGACATCGACCATGTTTGGAGTTTTAAGATCACTGGATGCTGAAGGTTATAGAGCTATCGTGTGTAGAATTTGTTTGTGAGCAACATTGAAGCCTTGTATTTAGCTTTCTAACAAGGTACCAAGGCATTTACTTCCGTGAATTCACCGCCGTACATCTCATCTATCTAAACCTATTCCTTTCTGTTGTTCCTGCAATGGCACAAATTCGGCATCCAAGATCGACAAGTGCTGATGGATTGAAACTCCAATTGTCTTCGCAGCAGACTACTTCGCGAGGACAATCAAGCGTGGAGATCTTGCTAACAAGGATTTCCAAGTCACTTAGATAGCGCACTATATGGTGTGTAATTTGACCGAGCACTTACTCTCTGCTGTCTAGTTCTATAAGAACAGTGAGTTACCAGTGTAGATGTAGCCACGTTTAGATATCAAGCGCTTGCTAGAGGCTCAGGGACACCACTTTCATCCTGTATTTAGCCAACTCCCTCTTAATTTGGAGCTGTGGAGATCTAAGACCCTAGCGGCTGTTATGTATTTATGTTCACTAAGCTACATTAGACGCTCGTGGTTCTAATATTAAAACGGAATGAGGAACAGCCTTGAACTGTGCTTTGTAACATTAATGACCGTGCTATGTGTAGTATGTCCAGATTCTGTGTGACCTAATTGACCGAGTTACGACGGAAAGCTCCGTCAAAGGAGTTAAGCGACGGTGGTCGTGAATGCTTCATGGTTGTCAGTGGTCAGGATTTCAAAACCTGCAAGATCGCAATACAAACCTAAAGTGGTGGTCTAACAGATGCATCGAAAATGTATTACCAAGCGTCCGTTCAATACTTCACTGCTCGGCCCGAGTCGTAGACCATCAAACGGAGCATTCGGCCCGCCCAGATCCGGGGACGGCAACCCCTAAAATTCCCCTGCGCTGAGGGCTTGCTGCTCTAGAACATCCCGGATCTGGTTGATCAAACTGTATAAGTAAAAAACGACGAGCGTAGAGTATCTCAGTGGGTTATCTTACTGGCGGATATAGCCTCCAAACTCATAGCTCTCTTTCAGAGCTTAATCAAACTCAACTTTAACCTTAGCCAAGATGTCCAACATAGAGTCCCCTTTCCGCGTTATCGTCGTTGGCGCTGGTGTAGCTGGCCTCGCAGCCTCTCATGTCTTCCAGAAAGCGGGCATTGACCACATTGTACTTGAAAGGGGGCGTGTTATCGCACCGGAGGCAGGCGCTAGCATTGCCATTTATCCGAATGGGGCACGAATTCTAAGCCAACTTGGTTGTCTGGAAGCAGTGCAGAAGCATACTGTGCCGCCTGGTCGATGGTTCGCTCGACTACCAAGTGGCAAACTAATTATAAACAGCAGCTTTTTCCGCTATCTTGAAGAGAAGTAAGTCCTCACACTAATGGTCGTCAGCGGAAGCACCATCATTATTCTATATTTTGATGCCATTTTCTAATATAATGTGTTTCACAAAATTACAGTCACGGCTTTGGCATGCTTCTTATTGAGAGACGTCAGTTCCTTCAAGAAATGTATAATACCTTGCCGGATAAGACATACGTCAAAACAAGTTGTCCTGTCTACAATATCAAACAAGATCCTACGGGGGTGGAGGTTACATTAAGCAACGGTGAGGTCGAGAGAGGCGATCTGATTCTAGGTTGTGATGGAGTTTATAGCTCGGTGAAAAGTATCATGTGGGATTACGCTAATAAGGCCTCCCCGGGAATGATTACAGTGAAGGAGAAGACAGGTACGTTCTCGCCAGACATTGTCACCAAGTTTGCCTTGATATTATGTCTTCTTTCTACAGCATAGTACTAATGACTTTTTATCATTAGCTATCAAAGCGGATTGGAAATGCCTCGTGCTCATGACTACGGGTATTCCAGAGCTCGGTACATGCGACCTAACAGTGGTTCACAACAAGAATTATTCGCATATGTTCACTTTGACGCCAAATCGAGGGTATTTCTTCATTTTCTTCAGTCTGGACGAACCTTGCACGTGGCCGACACGACCAAAGTATACGGACCAAGATGCGGAGGATCTTGCTCAAGGAATTGCGAACCACCCCATGTCCGAAACGGTGGTTTTTGGCGAGGTCTGGAAACACCGAGTACGTGCAAATGTGGTACACTTAGAAGAAGGTGTGCTGGATCATTGGTATCATAAGAGGATTGCCCTGGCAGGAGACTCGGCGCACAAGGTGAGTGAGACAGATAACTGTTTGTATATCATTGGATCGATCTAACGCGTTGTGCTGCAACAGGTAATGCCGAATATGGCATTGGGCGGAAATGCAGGCATCGAGTCTGTCACTGTTTTGACCAACCATTTACGCCGGATGCTAGTGAATAGCAAAGGGTCCAAGCCGAGCAGTGCCGCACTCGAGGAGGCACTTGCTGCATACCAGGCAGAGCGCATAGAGCGTATGAAGCACATCATGAAATTCTCCTCCTTTGTCAATAGAGTACAAGGGTGGTCTAGTCCATTTCATAAGATCATAGCAACCTGGGTAATCCCGATTCTGCCTCAAAGAATGTTAGCAGACCAGATGGGGGAGATAATCAGTGATGCGCCAAAGCTGAATTTTGTGGATGTCGGGAGCTTCCCTACAGGTCTTATGCCCTTCAAGGATAAAGCTGAAGTGAAGGGAAAGATGCCGAAGGAAGAACATATGTTTAGCAAGAACCGTGGCTGGCTGAGCGTCATTACCGCGTTGCTGATAGTATTCTACTACTACTATGTAGCGACGGTCTCCCCTCTCACTGCTCATGTATGAGTTAAACAACACCTTTACGAGCAATAGAGACTGTTTTCTTTCTGGTACGTAGAAGGTTAGACTAGCACTTCCAGGAAATGTTTTCTATCTTAGGGTTCCACTACTTAAGATTATAAACCTCAATCATCACAGACTTGTCATTATTATGATAAGTTGGAGATAAATTCATGATCATTGAGCAGTTCAAACGTGGATTCAAGTAGTGGAAACTTTAGGATGCGACTCATGTGACGATAAAGTACTTGACGGAGGAACTAGCAGAATTCGAATCTCAACTCACAAAAGCCGACCCACAATCGACGGCATAATTTACACATGGCTCTCAGGACTCCGGTGAGCAGGCCTAAGGTCAGATACAACAAGTAGGTCAGTGTCGTCATCCTAAACAGTTATTATGAGGTTAAATCTTTCAATCCTTCACTTCCAGCTACTAAGCTATCTCCCAAATTTACAAATACTATGTCAAAAGAGAAAATCCATGTGGGTCGTACATAATTCAAGGGGACTGTTTCAAGAAGTGCTTACATGCCTGGTGCACGACGTAGAAGGAGACTCGAATTACAGGGCTCTCGCTGGGCAATTCTCCTTGCCGTAATATCTCACTAATGAAATGCGAAATAGACAAGAATATTAGATTATAAATCTTATAGGCACAGTCGGAAGCACAAGGAGTCTGGCAGAGGGCATTCATGTTGATCGAATTGAGTAAGTAGAGGGAGAAAGGGAGAACTGTTAGGCGAGAGGTTGAGTGTCCTCTCGCTTAAGTCATCCCTTTATCCAACTAGGAGATCATCACCTGACTTCTACAGCTGTCAGGTGGTTAACTACAGGACCAAGGGCAGTACAAATAATATAATCTTAACAAAGAACACCAATAAGTCTCAGTTACTACGGATAATCTTCTCGCCACTAACACCCAACGGATATACTGCTGCTCAGGAACAGCCAGTATACTGCTCAATTAGAACCAAACCCAAAACCCAACCCATGGGAACCCATCCTGCAGTCTAACAGTTATTTCCCCTATGGAGGGAAAATGGGAGCTCATTGGTAAATGTAGCCGTCATAGAGGAGGTTAGTTGGAAAGAGGCCATTCTGAATAAGATAGCATGTATACAGAAGCTTACTATCTACGAAGTACCGCGATAACATATAGCACTGAAGATAAATTTTCTTTTTCTGACGCTACCAACTATGAGACTTCAGATGTGCATGGCTATTTAATTGATTTAGGGGATCTAGCTGCAAAGCTTCAGGCTGCTTTGGCGAGGAGTTCTAAATATTGCTCAGCGACCTGCTTGACCTGATCCTCATACGGCGCAAATTTTATGCCGAGAGCCTCTTCGGTCTTAGTACCATCCATCTTGATGGGCAATGTTGGCTGTTTTCCTTCCTCACTAAAACGTCCTACCTCAAGCTCTGCGCTGAATGTGGTACGCAGCACATCCATTGCGTCCTCCCATATTATCGGCGTCGACGCGACAAAGGACTGGTTCCCTCTGACCTTTGGATCCAATGCCAGGACGTGCAACTTTGCCACGTCAGTTCCAAGTATCGCATTTCCATTGTATGGCCATTCGTTTTTGCTACCCAGTAGCAAGTTCAGCAAGATAGAATTGGTGCTCCCGACACGCAGCTCAGCCACCGACTCGGCCAGCTCATTGCGCCCAAAGATAAAACCGGGGATTATGTTGATAAGGTCAAACGCGACCGTCTCGCCGTTCTCAGCCATCCATTTCTCGGCGGCATTCAACGCCGCAACCTTGCCGCCCGCGTATGCCTGAACCTCATTGCTGAACGGCCCTGTAGGAGTGGGGGCGCGGCTGGTGGGGCCGAAAATTACGTTGTAATCGACAGTAGGTGCACCGGTGTAGTATTCAAATGGCATAATGCCCATGCATGAGCTGGTTAGGACGACGCGCTTGACAGATCCGCCTGCTGCCGCCGCACTCTTCAGTATATTCACATGACTGGCAACGGCATCCTGCACAAAATATTTCTCATATTGTTCTGCGGTCAGCGCTGTGTCGGCTCCGAAAGATGGAACAGGCGAGGCGATATGGACGATGTACGTGACATCTTTGGCTGCATCATCAAAGGCGCCATCTGTAGCCATGTCTGGGACGACTGCGAAGGAAAGCGTATTCGGAGAAGGGGAGATGGCTTTGACTGAAGGGGCAGCGCTGACCTTGTTGGCCTTTGCTTGCGAGCGGACAGCAACGCGGACGCGGTAGCCCGAATTGAGGAGGTCGATGAGAGTGAGATATCCAACGAAGCCAGTCGCACCAGTGAGAAGAACGAGGGGTGTGAGGGATGCCATTGGAAAACAACGGAGAGAAAATGGTGGTTCCGAGACTTGCTTGGGTACTGCTATTTTCTTTGCCTGTGTTTTGGCTCTCAGTCAAGTCATGGTGTTTCTCTATATACTGAATCCGTCCGCTTCGATTCCCGAAGCCTTGTCTCCGTGGTGTTAGGGCCGAGGACAGTGATCAAGGAGGGGCCCACGCTACGGAAATGCTGTAATGAGTTGTTGGTCCCAAATCGAATTTTTGACCTTTTCCCTTGCTATACCTGCATTCCGTATCAAGCAGTTTGCTGAAAATATGATATGTTTTAAGCAGTTGACCCGTGTTCTGCAGGACTCGGCCCGACCCCCGGTGGTCCGAATCCTGCATACAATTACGGAGAGAAGCATCAGGATTGGATGAACAACCGGGCAATGCGGCCCGAATTATGCATATGATGTGCTATGATTTACGGGACCAACACACGAAATTGCATACCTGCGTCTTATTCTTTACGGCTTATTTGGTTCATAAGCATTCAGCTTCACATCACCTCAAGAATCAGTCATTCCATTGCAAACATGTCACCCCTGTACCCCAAGCTCCTGTGGGCTGCATCTTTTTTGGGGCGCGCTTTTCGCGCCGATCCGATAGAAAGCATTGCTTGTAAGCGTATTGATAGTGAGATACCAAACCGAGTTTCTTATCCAGCCAGCTCTGCATACATTGCGGCTCAATCACAATATTATTCTGGCCAAGAGAGCGAGTTGCGGCCTGCGTGCATCTTCAGTCCCCAAAATACGTCTGAGGTCTCCCACTTCATTAAGTTGATGACCGTAGATGCTGAAGGCACCCGACTAAGCAGCTTTTCGCCGCAGTTTGCTATCCGAGGTGGTGGGCATTCTGTGTGGAGCGGGGCCGCAAATATCGATGGGGGTATTACTATCGATATGCGCGCAATGAATTCAGTGGTGCTAAGCGATGATCAAAAGGTAGCATCAATTGGTGCTGGTGGTATATGGAGTATGATATACCCGCAAATCGAGCCTTATAATCTCACTGTGGCGGGCGGTAGGGTTGCAGGTGTTGGACTCGGGGGTTTTTTAACTGGAGGTGAATTATCTCCAAATCTGCTGCTAAACCTGTTGGCTTATATGTTTTAGGTGGCATATCTTACTTGTCACGGAGGCACGGCTGGGCCTGTGATAGTGTATATGGCTACGAGGTGGTTCTTGCTAGCGGCGAGACTGTCTATGCTACAGCTGACTTACACCGGGACCTCTGGCTCGCGCTTAAAGGAGGCTCAAACAATTTTGGAATCGTCACTCGTTTTGATGTCGCTACCTATCCAATCAAGAACATGTGGGGGGGTACTCTTATGTTTGAATACAACAAGTCGCTTCTAGAGGCTCAGGCTCAGGCTTTCAGCAATTTCATGGACCCCAAAAACTTCGATGATGCGGCCTCCATGTTTGTGGCTCTTTTTTATATCAATGGAATTTGGGTTGCTGCAAATGTTCTCTTTTACATTGAACCAGTTGCCAATCCGCCGGCATTCCAAGAATTCACGTCAATTTCATCACCGCTCTCGAGTACTTTGCGTCTAACAAAAGTCAGCGATGTTGCTACTGAGCAGCCTAGTACGCTTTCGCTCGAAGCGAACCGGTAAGCTGCTTCCGTGTTATTTTTACGATATACCAGGCTAATATGAAATCAGTGCTATAGACATTGTGGTTTCTTTCAAAAATCCTAGTCCGACTGTCTATTCCGAACTCTTCCAGGCATGGGAAGACGGCACCAAATCATTAGCAGAAATAGCAGGATTACAACTCAGTCTCCTTATTCAGCCACATCCCGTGTCAAATGGCACAAACTCGCTTGGACTCTCACCGGGAGGAGACGACCTTGTCATGTCCGTTATAACCGTTGCTTATTCGAACAAAGCAGATGACGCGGTTGTTCAGAAAGGAATGGAGTCTATCATCGAGAAACACACAGAGATTTTGAGTAGAGAAGGAGCATATATCCCTTTCCAATATCTTAATTATGCCGACAAAGCATCACAAGATCCAATCGGAAGTTATGGCCAAGTCGTCAGGGCGAGACTGCAGGCTGCCAGTACAAAGTACGACCCCCATGGCCTTTTCCAGACAGGAGTACCTAGTGGCTTCAAACTATTCGACTCAAAAGACACTGGTACTACAGAAGATCTCCCCGAGAAAGACGAACTCTAATCATGGTAACATTCCAGATCTCCAAATGAATCGGAACCATGCCAGATAGCACTATCGCCTACACGACAGGAGGAGTATCATTCTTCTTGAGTGCGGCCACATTGTCTAGTTCCACTCCACAGTATGTTGCCACGGCATTAATTTTCGCAGTTGTCCATGCTGGAGTCGTTTTTCCGTAGATTTAATTGCAATTATTTCAATTTAGCCCATAATGCACATTTTTCTCGTAGATTATATTCAAACGAGGTCTTGAAAGCTTTACGTCGTAGAAGACATATCTTTAAGTCCGAATCAATTCTCCTCTCTAAATCCCTTCTTCAGATCACGAATAGTATTCTTCGTGTTCTATGAACAATGGCTATTCGAGCAGAACTAGCTTTAAGGAAATAGGAGGCATCTTGTTTAGGCGTAAAATACTATATAAAAGTAATAGAGAATGTTTTATTTAAGTGAAAACGCGATCCGTTTACAGGTCTGTTTATATAAAGGTATACTCTAATTAGCTCGCAAAGTATAGAATAAAGGATACACTATAGCTATAAGAGGTATAGTTGTATAGTTAAAATACTAGATAGGCTCGAATTACTTTTCGGCCGTACGGATATATTAGAGTAAAGAGCTAGTCGTATATGCGGGATCTATCTATTCTACGCTAAAAGGATCTAGTTTCAGACTTACAAAAAAAGCGAGTATGGCTTACTTTAGGCAAATGCGCCGGCCTGCGCCTCTGCTACGCATCTCGCTTCAGGGGCAAGCGGTAGGAGACTCCGGGCCAGCTAATCCTAAAGAGGCCCTGAAATGTATTAAATACTATTGCTAGATAAACCTGTAAACAAACCTTATTAAGAGTTATTAAACGAGTCCGAGGATTTAGCAGTGCATTGTATAGATTATTAGACTTAAAAATATAAACAGTCAATTTAAGGTTATATTAGTAGTTAAAGCTCGAGCCTAGTAAATCAAAAACTCCACCGGGGTGAACAGTGCGAGATCTGCAACTATAAACTGTTTCTAATCTGATATCTCTAATTCTGGCCTAAGCTTTACTCCGTTTTGGTCACTGTTAAAGTACGAGTACGAGGAGGAAGGTAAACTATAATCTTGAATCATTTAACCGTCTTCGCAAAGCTCCGATGCATCTCGTCTATTCGTTGTTTGGTTATAAAAACTAGTCACACTACACAATCACCATTTTGCAAATAAGGGTTTTGAACCAGATTCGAGCTGGGGTATAACTAGAGTATATACTATAGTAAATAGCTAGTTGGAGTTTATTAACAATTTGTTTTCAATAGAATCCACGACGAAGTCATTTCGAAGGTATCGTATAGTAAGATACTGGACGCACCTGGTTAGATTAAATATAAAAACTCTTGTTTTGCAAGATTATTCTGGGGTGGAGATAAGTAGTAACCTCCTGAAAGCTCTTGCATCAATGAGAGCGGGCTGATTACGGGTGGCTTCTGCACCGCGTCGGATTTGTAAGATAAGATATGGGCTTTGGTTGGTTGCTGGCAAGTATCATTGCTGCCTGTCAATGACTTGCCGATTCGCCGCAGATGTTATCTCGTATCTAGCACAGCGGCAGATATTATAACGCGGGTGGGACCAATCTGCACTACACTGCATTGCACTGCACTTCAGCGGCTGAGAATCGCAGGGTTTCCGGCGAGACCCCTGAACCTCGCCCCTAAAGAGCTTATATATATTAAAAAGCTATAGTAATCTCTACCTTTAGGCACTTTCTCTTCAGTATTTTACTTCCTTTATTCTCTCTCTTTACCTTATTTTATATGCATATTTAATATATCTCAAGCCTCTAATTCTAATAATAGAAGTGATCTAAGTAATCTAAGTAATCTCTTTTTAGAACTAAGTAGAAGTGATCCTAGTAATACTTAGGCTTAACTGCTAGTCAACTATAGTTTTGAATTAGGTTGGCGCTAGTATAAACCCACCAGTTTAAACTA
Source organism: Lachnellula cervina (assembly GCA_007825325.1). Classification (NCBI taxonomy): domain Eukaryota; kingdom Fungi; phylum Ascomycota; class Leotiomycetes; order Helotiales; family Lachnaceae; genus Lachnellula; species Lachnellula cervina. The sequence goes on along the minus strand of QGMG01000462.1, from coordinate 7,622 downwards.
TAGTTTAAACTAACCTGCTAGTTCTCCTATACTCTTGTGAGTTCAATTTAAGTTTGGACGAAAAGTTAGCAGTTAACCAACCATTGCGTGCCTTGGCCGCAGAGGCGCAGGCTGCAGGCCATCTGAATGAAAATTGCGCCATCTGTACCTACCATTTCACATTTTTTCGTGCTGTGTGCGGCTGAGGCGTATGGCGCTATGCAACCCATCCACGCGCTCATACTTATAGATCGTACTTTGCTAATTGGGCTAACCCCTAGTAGTGCCAGTATTAGATTGGGGTTTACCCCGATGTTACTCTTGCTTATGTGCTCACATAAGCTAAAAATCAACACTTTTCCAAGAGAGTTTAGAAGACAGGAAGCTGAAATCGATGGTTACTGTGAATGGAAGAAGTTATTCTCTTTTTAAGGAACGAAGAATCGTCTGGAAATATATAGAAAGGGGTTCAGTTATACCTGTTCTTGAAATATCATTACCGTTGGGCAATCAGGCCCTTGCAACGGGCGCAGCAGGGGTCTTTCTCCTTCAGAACATAGCATTAGGCCAGCCTTATCAAAGGTAAGACGGTGGCGTGGCGGGGCGGAATAATGGGCAGTCCGTATTAGCTGGCTGGTCAGATTCCCCTGGTGAGTGGACTGCACATGTCAAAGACTAGTCTGTTTGTAAGTGCCAGGGTTAACGTAACAGATAGCAACAGCTTGTTCGCTCATAAAGACTCCGACGTTCACTCGCTGAACCCCCTTCCGAATAAAGTTTAATAAACGGGAGGGGAGTAGTGGACTTAGTCAGTAGAAAACAAAATGTCGGATCCAGAAAATAACAGCATCGTCGGTGTTGCACAAAAACGTACCGTGTCTGCCCAGAGGAGACTGCAAAACCGTTTCGCACAGCAAAGATATCGAGGTGGATTCCCTTCCTGGCCCTCAGCCTGCGAACAATGGTCGAAGGACGAGTATCTGACATTTCATGGTAGAGCGGCAGAAAACCAATGCTACTACAAGCGCAGACTAGTCCGACGCCGCTGCTCCCAACGACCTTGATCCTGTGGATGCTGTAGATACCGTGGCTAGCGAGGACTTGTACTATCGGCAAGAATCTGAATTCCTCCCTAGCTGCGGTCTCTTCGTCGTAATACTTTTATTATAAGTAATAATATAATAGCTATAACTACTATATAGAACACTACTAAAAAGGTATTAATATAAATATTAGAGATATTTGTAGCTATTATACTATATACTAGAGAAAGCGTCTGTGAGATCATATAATATAGAATTACTTCTATAATAACTTTAAACTATAATAAAATAGAATAGTAATATAATATATATAATACTCTTAAACTATCTAATTAGTTTTATATTTCTATTTGAGATTTATCTAATCTCATAGAGAATCAAAAGTCTATAGAGAAAGTAGCAGAGGAATAATATTTCAAGGAGACTATAAGGTGAGTTATATAGAATAAATAGTAAAAGAAAGATAATAGTATAAGGATATAGATAATACTTATCTTAAACTTAACTTATAACTAAGTTAAGCCTATTACGCTATATAATCTAGTCTTGCCTACTATAAAGAAAGTTTGTAACCTTACTTATATATAAGAAATATATTAACTCGAGACTTGAATTAGAGTCAACCTGTGCTAAGCGATTCAAAGTGAAAGTGCTTAAGAAGTTCATAGGTTGGGCAGGATGTAACTTAGGGTTATTGGACTGCAGTCAGGCCTGATACAAAATTTGAAATCTTGATTACCAGAGTATTACGAAGCAGATCCAAGCTCAGCTCTATTATAGCTATATATAGATACACACCACAGCACCATCCAGAAGAATGCCAGCCCAAAACGCCCCAAAAACCGTGTAGCAATGAGCAACCCTACAAGCACCACACGCATAACATCTACAAGCCCTCGATAGCCTTCATCAACACTTCCAGCCCCCTCTCCTCAATCCCCACAGCGTCCCTCAGCACCCACGCAACATCACTCTGCACCCCCAACGGAATATAACACCCACTCCTCGCTTGCTCCAGACTCTCCTTGAGTCTCGAAGTATGTTCCCACTCCCTAGCCGCTACCTCCGCGCGATCAATGACCTTGTTTGGAATGCCGCACATGGCTGCACAATGCATACCGAAACTGCCTTCCGCCACACCGTCTTCGAGTCTATACAGGAACGTGATTTGCCGATTATCTTCATCAACATGGATTTGCATCCTCTTTCCTACAATCTCGGGATGGTTCGCAAATTCTGTAGCAAGAGAGTGGTAATGTGTAGCGAAGAAGCCTACACAGCCGATATGGGAAGCCACGTGGTGTAGTACGGCTTGTGCGACTGCAACGCCATCGTATGAGGATGTGCCGCGCCCAAGTTCGTCGAGGATCACGAGGGAGCGGGGCGTGGCTTCTGCAAGGATCTTTTTGGTTTCCGATAGTTCGACGAAGAAGGTGGACTGCGCCGCAAAGATATTGTCATTGGCGCCGAGGCGGGACATTATGCGGTCGACGGGAGTAAGGGTCGCAGAGACGCAGGGGACATAGCAGCCGATTTGAGCCATGATTACTGCCACGCAGGTCTAGGTATTGTTAGCAGAGCAATTAAGAAAGGAGCGTGAGACATACCATTCGCAAGATTGTGGATTTACCGGCGGCGTTGGCTCCGGTCAAGAGATTGATGTTTGCTGATTTCCCTCCCAGCTTGACATCATTAGGAATGAAGTCCGTGACATTTGGGAGCATACAAGGGTGTCGAAGCTCCTCGAACTCGACTACACTTCTTTCGGCTTCGACGAAGGTTGGCCTACAACTCGGTTCTCCCAAAGCTGCCGAGGCGGCTGCGAGACTGATCAGGCAATCGAGCTGAGCGATAACCTTTACTGCCGCGAGCCAAGTCGGGTAGTCTTGGTCAAATCTAGCATAAAGCCTCCCGGCAACTTTCTTAGCGATCTGACCATGAGTCTCTTGAGCTTCCTGAAGTTGTCGGATAAGACTCTTCAACTCGGTGTTGTAATACCGCTTGAATCCTGCTGCCGAAGACATCATCTGCCAGTCTTTGGGCACTTTGATTGAAGCTGGGACTTCGAGTTGGTAGACCTCCTTACCAATATCTTTGAACTTGATCTTGGCCGAGTTTCCTCCTAGTTCTTTTCGCTTCTTGTGCAAGAATGTCTCCAAAGCAGCCTCAATTTCTTCGATGTGTTCCTGGCTCTCATCAAACTCTTCTTCAATGCCGTGTTCGGGTATCAGGAGCTTGTAGTCCCTGGCTTTTGATCGATCAAAGGCTGTCTTCCACCATTCCAGTGGCCCCTTCAGGTCTGGCATCGCATCAATCAGACGATCGACAATTCCATCCCCACCACCAAAAGCGCTCAACAGACCCATCGTGTACTCAATCTGCTCGAAACCATCGAGGACTCTGACAAAGTCGTCTGGCTTGCACACTCCAGCATGGATACGAGATATCAATCTCTCTAAATCTGGCATCCGGGTCATCGAGCCGACGAACTGATCACTCAAAGACCGGTCGCCATTCAGCATATCAACGGCATCCAGGCGCTCATTGATCCGCTTGGCATCAGCCAAAGGATGGCACACCCATTGCCTGAACATGCGTTTTCCGAACGGTGTTACGCAGCGATTAAGAAGTGTAAACAGAGTGCCATCTTGGCTACCGTCAAAGGTGTTCGCGAAGACTTCGAGATTGATGAGAGTCTGGCCATCTAGAACCAGCGTAGTTCCTTTCTGGATCGGATTATACCAGGTGAAGTTTCCTTGTGAGAGGAGATCACGTTCTAACTTGAGGGTTCTCAGGTATTCAGTCAGAGCACCAAATGAAGACATCAAAAGATCCTTGTTCCTAGCCTCTTCAAGCACCTCGGGCCAAACCTCCTTGCCCTCAGATTCATCTTTGATGAAGTAGCCGCTGCAATCAAGTTCGCGTCTTGTTATGTCGGCTGGCCAGAACTCTTTTCCAGGTTTAAGGTAGTTCCAGATCGTAGTCGGAGTTGCGTTGTTTTTGAGAATGCGCAGAGCTTTGGTAGAGATGCATGATTTCTCAAGCAATAACTCTTGTGGTCTGGTCTGAGCAACAAAGGTCTCAAACTTTGTCAAGTCCAGATCATCAACAAACTCTGACAGAAAGAACTGTCCAGTGGAAGTATCAACAAATGTGATTCCAAATGCCGGAAGGTCGTCGACGATTGACTCTTTGATAGCAGCACAGAATGTCGCCATATCGTCCTGGAGCATGCTTCCCTCTACCAAGGTCCCACCAGTCAAAACGCATGCCAATTCTCGATTGATAATCTTGGCGACTTTGGTGGATTTGCCTCCACTCTTGGTCCCTTCTTTCTCGCGCATTTCCTTTCCCAGAGCAGTTTCGACCTGATCAACTCGAGCAATCTTGTAGCCCTTTGCAACAAACTGATTGGCCCAGTGATCCAAAGACATCTCTGGGACACCAACCATACGCATATTGACACGGTCCGTGAGCTTCAAGTCAAACAGCTGATGACCGATCGTAGCATCGTTCTCATAGAGTTCGTAGAATTTGCCCTTCTTGAAGAAGACAATGGTATTCCAGAACTTCTGTTTGATCGTCCAGTACTGCTTCTCAAATGGAGAGAAGGAAGTCCACGCAATGGGAGGAATGTATACGGTTCGTGGGTCATAGTCTGGATGGCCGACGGGATTTCGGTCGATATCTGCCAGGTTTGCCAACCACGGGTATCGATGGTCAGGTTCGGTCTTGTGAGCCTTTTCCTTACCCGGCTTGCGAGTGGGGGTCTTTTGTATGTTTGTAGATCTTGGTTGGAGCGGTTCCGTATTCTCGGGGTCATACTTCCACTGCTGTGCGGTAGAGGGTTCAGGGATGTCCATAGCAACATCAACATCTTCATCCTCATCGGCTTTGGCTAATGTAGGTGGGGTAACATTTGAACGCTTGCGGGAGGTGGTGGTGGATGTAGGACGTTTCCGTTTCTTCGAGGACTTCGCTGGCGCGTCGGAATCATCGTCGACGACAAAATCATCCATCTCTTCTGTATTACGTTAGATCATGTATTCAATATATTATCTGGAGCCTTACCATCTTCATCCGCAGCTCCATCCACGCCCCCAACGAACTCTTCCTCCTCGTCTTCATCGTCTGCGATTAAGGGCTTTCGTATTCTCTTTCTCTGCGTTGATATGCCGGCTGGGTCAAAGGCGTCTTCATCGTCATCAGATTCCGCATAGCTCACAACCTTCTTGGCCTAGAAAATAGTTAGATAGACATCATCGGGTGAAGGGAATATTACAGCACTGCATACCTTTCGTGAAGGGCTGCTACCCGCTGGATTCCCGGTGACAACCTGCTGGGCGAGTCTCTTAGCAGGCGTCCTAGGTGAGGGCAGACCATCATCTACCTCTTCTTCCGGGATGCCACCATTCTCGTTCTCCTGGGAGCTGGATGGACCAGGCGCGTCGCTGCTTGGAACAGGCGTCATGCTCTTGACGGTGGGTTTCCTGAAAGCGGGCTTCTTTGGAGGAGCGGTCGGTTTGGCCGTTGAGCTTTTTGCATTGCCCGCGTTGGTCTTCAAGGCTCCAGTAAAAGAGCTGGGAGTGCTGCCCGCAGGTGTTTTGGTGAAGAAATTCATGATTGATCGTTGACCTGATGCTGAACCTGCACTGGAGTTCTGCTTCTTTAACGATGGTGGAGGTCGCGCTGGTGTTGCCTCTGCGGCATCTTTGCTTTTTACCATCTTGGCGAGTAGGTAGACGCCTGGTCAAGTAAAGAATTGACGGTTATGTTGGATATATCAAGAGTGAAAAAGTCCGAGGATGGCAAGTTTAGAAGGGTTTGGGAAACTGCTGGGGAGACGCGTTTTAGCGTGTTTTTGGCGCGTGGCAGCAAGTCGCTCAACCCCTGTCTCTAATTTTCGCCTCCGTGGTTTTCTTCCTTTACTCTCTTTTCTATCCATTTAGAAGCTTTCACTTTCCATAAGATGTTAGCATCTAAGAAGTTTATTATCATGCTAGTAGACATGTCATAAAGCATAACTCTTCTCGCTCGCCTTGTTTCTTTCAATCCACAAACGTTCACCTCGCATATACGAAGTACTCCTACGCAGTAGCGTTGAACATTGGTCGAGGCCGAGGCAATTAATATATATCCTCACTCCTGCCGGGGTAAATTCAATGCTGCACTAGATAACATCTCTTATTCACATAGCAATGCCCTTTCACTTACTTGCTACAAATGCACCACAACTGCAGATTTCCTACACTCTTGCTTTTACACATTCTATTCATTTAGTATAACTTCCATCATGCATTAGCAACACAATACATACACACCTCTCCTGTGTATCCAAGAACAATCATCTGATTACCCTCCAGCGAGTGGTCCTATAACACAGTGTCTCAGCAGTTGAGTTTATTTAACCTCCTGTCGATACTCCACAGTAACCCCCAACTGCCTGCCGCATATGGATCTCTCTCTCTCTTTCTCTCTCTCGGCGAATATAGATTTTTACATCATGCAAGGTTATCCGGTCCCTTCTTGCATTGCATGAAATTCCGATACCCCATACAACTTTACCAATCTGCAGGGCTCCATTGGCAACTCATGCAGGTAACACTTTACCCCGCCTGACCAGCCCTGCTGAATACGAGACGCATGTTTATCAAGTGAAATATTTATTTCGTACTACAATGTCTATATAAACATTCAAACAGCAGCACCATGATATTCCCTTCCTTTCTGAATCAGGACTCCCTTCTCAACCTCCTGCAAAAAGCAAACAGCAAAGGGTAATCAATCAAGATGCAAATCCCACCCCGCATCACAGCATCAAGCTTGCCCTTGCTGGTACAACTACAACTACAACTACAACTACTCCTACTTCTCCTTCCAGCAGCAGTCCTTCTCGCCTCCGCATGCGACATCCCCACCGACCCCCTCTCGCCCAACATCACAGCCGGCTTCGGGATCCTGATCCAGAACCCCGCGTACCCCGTCATCCACGACCGGTACATGAACCTCGATGTGGCCGGCGGTGGAGATAAACATCTCTTCCTGTCTCCCGTCGGCGATTACGCATTCGATTTAGATCTCAACAATGGTATACTGGAGCAGGATATCATCCATGCTGTGATTGACGGCGAGGTACTTATTTTCCACACAATCCCAATCCCAAACTCAACCCAGCCCAGCCCAGCCCAGCCCAATCCATCTTTCCTTCTCTTCTCTTCTCTTCTCTTCCCTTCCCGTATTCCCAGCCAAATGCTAGTCTATACCAACCAACTAACCCAACCCAGTATTCCTCCATCGACAACACAACCAAAATGTTCATGACCGAACGCGGCGACCCAAAAGCAATCTTCACCCCCGTGTACGGCTGCAACCCCGACAACGACACCGAGACGCAGATCCAGCTCGCGTTTACAGCACGCGAGCAGAGTCCTGCTGGAGGATCGGTTTGTGTCAGGGTAGCTAGTGGGAATAGGGGGTATGAGTTCAGATACTCACCTCCCGACAATCCCGGTATTTCTCTCCTTTCATTTCATTCCATTTCCTTTCTTTTCCTGCCCTATCCCACAAATCCAAGTCCAATTCAAAATTCAAACCCAGATA